>BACB01001546.1:0-11125 GCA_000338015.2 Ganoderma multipileum BCRC 37180
CATCGCCGTCGCACATAGTATCACTACTTGTGGGTTTTGAGTACATCGCGAGTGAGTGCGCGCAGCATCGCGACCGTAACCAGCGGCTTGTCACTCATGTCAGTCGCAGCGGAGATGCTGGGCGGCGGAGACGTCGACGTCTCGTCCCCATCCACGTCGATGACACCGTCGTCTGATGGGGACCGACGCAAGCGCTTGGACGACATTGAACTGCATGACCTCATCAGTAACGTCCCAGTTACTTCCAACATACATGCGCCTACCTGTTCAGGTGCGGATCGTCGCCAGACGCCCGACGCTTCGGTGAAGGGCCGACTGACGAGGATACGGAGGCGTGGAGAGCCGCATCCGCAGCAAGGTGGCGTAGCTTGTCGACTCGCTTGCTGATCGCGTTCTCCGTTCTCCGCTGAGCGGCGTCCACGGCGTCTTTGGGGAATAGCACGGCTCCTGAAGCGAAGTGGGAACCGACGAGCTCTTGAGCCGAGGACAGCAGGACGTTTGCGAGGCTTTCGGCGAACGCTCCGCTCGCGTATTCTGAAGGATCGCAGCATCCATATCAGACGGTTAAAATAGATATCAGCACAATACGAGCACTCACCTCGGCCGGTGATGCCAGGCTGCGGGACGTCCTCGGGTATCTCAACGGTGACATGCAATGGAGTGTCGTTGAATAAGCTCAAGATTGCATGGAGCGCAGCATTCAAGATCTCCCCAATGGCCGATATGACTTGGTTGTACCGCACCCAATCGACTGCCAAATCTCTAAGTCAGAACCCTCAGAATGTATCCTTATGACTGGGCACGCACACTCGTTGTCGGGCCAGCACGTGTCTAGCAAGTCGGAGATGGCAGAAAGGACTGGGGCCACAAACAGCCTCCTAATGTCTATAGACACAGTTAGCCGCAATCAATGCAACACTGGTAACGAAGGAAGGCGTACCCTTCCAATCTAGCGGGATCGCTAGTCGGTCGTCAACGTCCAGTGGCGTGACATTGATGGTGTCCGCAAACTTCTTGTCCAAGTCCTTTACAGTAGATGCGACCTTGAAGTATGAGACGTGTTTGATGGTGCCCTCCTTCACGAGCTGACGGGTCTGCTTAACCAGTCAGTAATTAAAACATGACGGAGTATGAAGGCGAACAATGTACCATATCGACCAGATCTCTCGTCTTCTCGGTATCTTCATTGTCCGACCAGTCGATAACAAGCAGGCAAGGCACGTAGTGTCTGCTTTCAGGAGAGGGAAGCGCCTCGAGGACGTCGCGAAGCCGTGCGCAATCGTCGATGATGCGATATTTCCTGCGGTAATCGATCCCGGTCAGCTCAGTTCTCAGGCGAGGCGTGATTCATGACATACCTCTCAATCTCGTCGTCGACCTCTTCCAACGGTGTCCGCTCGAAGACAATGAGACCGGGGGAGCCTTGTCCTTCTGGCTTGTTGAATGCCGGTATCGAGAAAACAGTCTCCGACACCCAGTGGCCGGACGAGGGCACGTCGAATTTGCGCTCGACCCACACCGCAGTGTTGTCGTTATCGGTGTTCATCGACACCCACAAACACCAGTCCTCCAGCTCATCTCCGGGCTCCAACTGGGCTTTCAACCGCTCAAGCACGGTCTGTCGGAACGAGCCTTGCGCCCACCGCTTCTCGTTCTCCTCACGGTTCTGCACGCGATCGCGTCGAATCAGCTATACCATATCCTAATAAATATAAATATTCGCTAAGCACATACCTCCTGCAGCCGCCTTGCAAGCGCCTCGTCTGTCAACGGCTTCTCGAATTGCTTCGAGCGTCTCCTCTTCGCCCTCTTCTCCTGTACTTCTGCCGCCGTCGAGATCCTCCTCTTCTTGTTCTGCTCCCTCCCGCTCCCGTTCTCACTCGCTCCCAACCGATTCGTCGCGCTGACGCGGTTCTTGTACGCCTCACTCCGCTTGCACGCCTCCTCCCACTCGTGTTGGGCCGCCATCCGCGCCCGCCAGCGTGCCCAGCAGCCGCGCACAACCGCGCTGGAGCGTAGAAATCCTGCAGCCTTAGCGTCGAGGTCTTGCTGTGTCTCCTTCGCCTTGCCTTTCCCGGTGGTGGAGGTCGAGGCGGATTCTTTGGAAGGGGAAGGCGCCGGTCCTGCGATGCCATTGGTTTGAATCCCGAGCACCGGTCGAGAGCCGGGAGGCGTCCTCGCTTTTGGAGGCGGGGGTGGGGGCATCGAAGTCGATGATGAAGTGGAGGCGGCAGCGGGCGCAGGTTCGGGGATGTGGGACTGGAACAGTGGCGACGGGCCGCCGGTCGCAGCCGCACCGGTCTTGCCAGGAGTGGGCGTCGTAAGGTGTATCGGACTGAGGATATAGGGTGCGCTGGGTGTCGGAAGCGTCAACGAGGGGAAGTGTAACAGCGACCGCTTGCGCGACAACGCGAGATCCGAGGTTTCGTCTTGAGCCGAACCAGGATCGAACCATCGGGCGGTGGGTGTAGGGGGAAGGTCAAGGTGAGGAAGCTTGCCTAGAGCAGGGGGCCCGGCAGTAGGCGATATCGGTGTTCGCGGTTCGGGAGCGTTACCCGGTGTCGGGGTAAAGGTTAGGCGTTCCTCCTTCAGACGAGAGAACGGGGAAGAGGAGCCTGGAAGGTCCCATAATGTCTGTCGCCGCTCGATGATGCGCGATGGGGTTTGAGAAGGTCCAGGGAGAGGTTGCTCGGGGGCGACGGGTGAGGACGGCTCTGTAGGAGCCGATGGTGGTATCGAAGGTTGGGATTGCAAAGCAGGCGGCGCTTGCTGTTGTGATTGTGGGGGGAATAGCGGAACGCTGAAGATGCTCCCGGAAGGTTTCGCTGGCGAAAGGGCGGGGGCAGTAGGCGGCGTTGAGAAAGCGTTTGTCGAAAAGATGGAAGAAGACTTTTCTTGCGTCGGTGGAGGTTGGATAGGGGGTGGTGCGGATGAGAAGCCAGTCGATGGGGCCAAAGAGTTGGCTTGCGGAGGCACAAACGCTGCAGCGAATGGGTTAAGAGCGGTGGCGGAGCCTCTGGGAGCAGTAGACTCCAATGGCGCGGCAGTCTCTGGACGGGCGAAGGTGCCGTCAGAAGTAGCTGACGCAGCTGGCCAGGTGGGTTGCGATGTCAGTGGAGGTGGTGCAGAGGGAGGAGCAGAGGTCGATATTGGAGGACCTGAGAATGGCGAGGAAGTGCTTGCGGCAGTCCCGAACGCCCCGAAAGCGGACTTGGAAGGGCTCCCACCTCCAAAACCCGACGTTGAGGCAGATGTCGTAGGTCCGAACGTCGCACCACCGAAGGCACTCGACTTTGTCATCAGGCTGCTGAATGCCGATGCAGACGCGGGTGCACTTGCGGACGACGCAAACGCAGATCCAGAGGAGCCAAACGCAGACCCGGAACCGAACGGACTCGGAGATGGCTTCGATGCTAGCGAAGCGAATGCCGATGTACCGGAAGGTGTAGGAATTGGGATAGACGAGAAACCGTTCTGGGGTGGAGGAGCGGTTGATGGCTGGGGTGGCCCGCCGAAGGTGTTGGCGAGCCATTCCGTTGCACTCTTCCCGACCGGCTGGCCGTGAGAGACAGCCTGAGTTTCGTGTTCTTGGGGGTCCTCTTCGATGTCGGTGATCTCCGCAGCGGGGCTGTCGGTGTAAACGGTACCGTCCATGGCCGCCGGGACATCCTCCAGTGGCTTTGAGATACCGTCGATGATCTCGGGAATGGTGAGTTCTCCGCGGATAGCCTCGATGTCCTCGATGCACTCCTTCCCAAACAGCCGTTCCATGATGCATGCAACGAGGTAGATCATGACGACGTTGTTCTGCTCGCGGAGCACGGCGGCTAGCTGGGCGAAGATCTGCATCGCGTCATTATCGACCACGAGTTTGGAGGTCTTCGTGATCGGGGCGCTTTTCGCCTGGACGCGGAGCCGGAACTGTGTGGTAAGGTTGAAGACGGGGTGGTTCCGGATGTCCTCAGGAATCTCCTCGTGCCGCTCCCTCTGGTCGCGGATGTGAATGAGGCGATGGTACACGCGCATTTCGAGTTCTGTTGGTGCTTGATAACGGCCCCGTTGGTCCTCATAGAACTCTTTCAGACTGGTGAGAGCTACGGTTCGACTGCTTAGCGAGCAGATTCTGACGCCTCTAGCAACTCGTGGGTACGTACTGTACATGAGCTGTTGCTCTTCCAGTGCGACAGAGAAGCGAGGATTCTCGCGCTCCAAGTGCAGAGCGAGAATGTGATAGCGCGCGCAACGATCGTGGCATTCAATGGCTAACGCGCCTGTCTCGTGCTGCATAGTGAAGTCGGTCCTGACCGCGCGCGAACGGTCCCGAATAAAGTCGTGGGTTTGCGAAAAGCCTTCCTTGACGAGAAGCTTGTGGAACAGATAATCGAGGGTTTTCTATATGTCGTGTAAGCGGTGGTGTTGAGAACTGACATGGACAGACAGACCTTCAATACCGGGGGAGGCCGCAGATCTGAAGGAAGCGTCTTGTCGCCTGCTGCGCGCTCATAGATTTTCACCGCGCGTTTGTGGTCTACGCGTTTTGTTCCGGGTATCTTGGGAATAATCAGTTTGATTTCAATGACACCGGGGTAGCTTGAGTTCGGAGGTCGAGCAGGTTCAATTTGGATCCAGTGAGGTAAACCTCGCTTGCCGAATCTTCGCGTTGCACGCGCTCATGGTGAGCACAGGTCAACTGAGAAATCGTAGCATCAGGGTTTGGTTTGATAACATGATCGGCATTGAAGGGTACCACGACGGGCAGGGCTCGATGATTCATGCACGGAAATTCGAAGGTCACTTTGAGCCACTTAACATGTCTTCTCAATTCCTCTCGCGCCTTCGGCCTCCTCTTTGCCTCAATATCAATGTGATAGACATGTTCAGTGACGCAAAGATTTCCCAGGAATTTTCGCACTTGAGCCATCAAGCTTTGCCCCTCGTGTACACAGGATCGAAGTTGTAACGCACCTGAACTGACCCATCTCGACCTCCCAACCTTCAGCAGCCCCAGACACAGCAACACATGAACGACTAGACACGTACGGTTTCCCACTTGTCAAGGTTGTTCTCGCGCTCTCTCCGATACCGCTCAAACCTCGGGCACATGTCCATACAAGTCCCCACCATCGTGATAGCGTCTTCCAGCCGTTTAGGCACGAGCGGGTCGTCCATCTTGCCCTCCGCAATCGCTTTCTTGCGCTCAACCTCGCGTTGACGAACGAGCTTTGGCAAGTGGTGAGGGACGTAAGCGTCGACCTTGTGGCTACAAGCGTACCTCTTTGTAGAACTCCTCACGATCCTCAATGTGCTCTGGCTCCTCGATCTGCACGGGTTCGGGCTCGTCATCATAAGCGCTCTCGGCGCCGCTGACACCTTCATCCTCCGTGGCACTGGCGCCGTCGTCGTGGAGGTCGGTAGGGACCGCCAAATGAGTGCCGTGGTGCGCCTGACCACGTCCTCGACCTCTGCGGCGATGACCTCCACGCTCCCATCGTTCACTCTCGCCCACGTGTCCGTTGCTGGGGTCGGCCGATCCTGCGACCCACTTCTTGTTTCTGGAATGCGGTCGACCACGATTGCTCTCTGAGGCCCCTTGTATGCGCATCATAGTGGCAAAAAGAAGCCACCACAGTAGGTGGCCAAGGAGAGCTTCAGGAAGTATCGATGGAACAGTGCCTAAGAAGGGTGAATGGTGAGCAGGATGGTGAGCAGGACGAAGGGGACGATGAGGACAGGGACGAGGTGGTTAGACGCCCGGAGGGTCAAAAAGACGCTGAAAGGAGCCAGAAGGCTTAGTCAGCACACACCCACTACAGGCGCCTCTAGGAAATGCTCTTCGTTGCCAACCACGACGACCTCCTGAGGACCCTTCGCTCGACGAGCAAACCACTAGCTTCGTACATCGCTCTACGCCTGGATTACCCTATTTATATTGCGCGGCTTTTTGCGCGCATATACCCTTGGTGCCCATCAGCAGGTGCTCATGCAGCCAGAGTCGGGCGACCCTGTTCCCCAAGATCTAGGTACGTCGGTTATTTAATTACCTTTTGCTCGGGCATTTCGCTTTGCCTTCATCGAGGGCCATGTGGATGGTTGGGGAATGTGGTTATGGCCTGCGAAGAAAGTCTTCCCCAGAACGTGCCGTTATTCTTAGTTTACCTTCGCGTCTTGTTTGGCAGTCGACTGACTACTTCGGGCAAAACAGTGGCTATATTCCATGCATCCTTCCATCGCACACAAGGCAACATCATCGACTGGGCACTCAAGGCGAGCGAAGGTACGAGATTTCCGAGCTTCAAGCTCTTCTCCACATCGACCCTGGACGCACTGTGTACTCGCTTTGGTGGAGGCTTGGTCGAAATGCACGAAGCTATATTAGCATTGCACAGTGCGGGGCAGTCGCGTTCGCAGTATACTTCGGAGTCAACGTTTTCCTTCGGTGGGAGCGGAGGGCACATGGCGAGCAGACGGTCCTAAGGATGGAGGTCCGATCTTACCATTTACGGCTTCCTCATCTACCCTCAGAAGAGTCCTCAGTGCGTCCAACGTCGGGAGTCCAGAAGAATCCGACCCATATGTCGTGTATGCGGTTTGCCTGACTTGGCCCACAGATTTGGACCTCTCTCATGTTGAATTCAGCTCCCTGCCAAGCGGGTTACATCTCATAGAACGAGACGTCGTGTGAGTTATGTCATTTATCTGATTATACACGCCACTAACTCCCTCATATAACGGTGTTCGCGCTTAGGTATTTCACCAAGGACGATTACCAAGGCGTCTGCGTATTCCGCAGGCGGAGAACGTCCGAAGATGGCCACAGAGGCTTCCGTCTGTCGTCGCTAGGCGTCCTCCTCGCGAAGTCCCCTCGACCACGCCCATGGCGGCATGTCTCGGCTCTCAAGCGGCTCGTCAGCTCTATCTATGCTGCGCTAGACGATAGGGCCACGTTGGAGCCAACGGACGACGACTGGGATCTAGCACGCGAGTTTTTCGAGCAGCGAAAGGTGCGTCAGTCCCAGGACTATGACGGCGCGAGTAGTAGCAGCAACCCCCGCAACTGGGAGGGATGGGCTACTGAGCTGCAAGGAACCCGGTCTGATTGCGCCCCCACCATCCACCTTCCCCATCTCCTACGCATACTCGGACCGTCATCTCTCACATTGTATAAACACATCCTTGGCCGACGACGCGTCCTCGTCATTACACTACCTCCTGTCGAAGCAGCCTGCATCCTCTGCCAGGTCGCGGCCGACACTTGCTACGAAGAGCAAGTGAGCGAGATGGTCTCGACCGTGGACCCGGATGGTTGCGGGGACAACGATCAACCTCGTCGGTTAAAGGGCAAGAGCGCCGCTAGCGTCAAGGTTCTGGGCATGGTCACTCTAAACGACTTGGACAAACTTGCTTTTGAGAGCAAATCCGGGCGTGGGTGGATTGCATGTACCACGGACTCTATTTTCCTCGACAAACCCTCATATTACGACCTACTTATCGACCTACGAAATGCAACTCCGAATACCCGACCCGCCTTCTATATTCCCAAACCCGTGGAGCATCCTAGCGGCCGGGGCATAACCTACCGCCTCTCCGGCGTGCGGTTTACGTGGAGCGATGTCAGACTTGTATGTCCTCTCTCTTCGCGTATCGGCATACATTCACAATTCTTGTTTTCAGTGGACCGAACTCGACCGCATACTGCAACTCGACTCGGAGGACAGCGTAGACTCATGCTGCGATCCCTCCCTCCACAGCGGCAAGCCCCGCAGCAGCACAAGCTCGTCCTGGACCGATGTCTGGCGCGTGTACGAAGACGTCTGCGTCATGTGCGCGGGCCTCTGGATGGGTGCCTGGCGAAGCACGCCGGCCAGCTCCTCAGACCCCGACTCCCTCCCCCGCCGATCGGAAAATTGGGGCACGAGCACGACTCTGGGCTCGGGCAGCATCCGCCTTGACGGCGAAGACGAACTCAACGTCCGCATGCTTGGCTTGGGGATCGAGGGCCGCCCCGCGGGGAGCGGAAGCACGCTCACGTCGAGCAAGCCGAGTCGTGTGACGCGGCGCACGAGCACGATGTCCGTCTGGACGTGGGCGGGCATCAAGGGCGCCAACACCAGCACCAACGCCGACGACGCGCAACCCGTGGCGGACACAACGACAGGAGAAGCGCTTGCGCCGTCAGAAGGAATGTTCATTCCGGGAGAGCGCAGCAAGCTCCCAGAGCCGGCAGGCCCCGAGGACGCGACGACGAGCGCGAGGCGAAATCGCCAGGTCTTGACGACACTCGCGCTGCTGCAAGCTTTTCATGTGAACACTACGTCCATGCTGTCGAAGCTGGGCAGGTTGCTCGAGACGCGCAAGATGTGCAGCGTCCCATCGCCATCGTCTAGGCGGTTGGGGCTGAGTTCGAGCGCGGAGGGGAGCACGGATAGGGCAGGGACGGTGATGCTGACGCCGAAGGACGTGATGTCGTTCGAGCTCGGGCCTTTCAGCGGGTTGGACGCGCGATTCGTGGAGTGGCTCGGGGAGGAGTACGGCGGCGGAGTGCGGGTTCTGGTCAAGCGCGGGTGGAAGGATCTGGTGGGCCTGATACTGGGATTGGGGTAGGCCTGGCTGGTCCTTGGCGCTGAAGGAGGGAGGAGATGCATGCTGTTGCTGCGAGGAGAGACACTTTTTCCACGACGCCTCCTTGTGCCATGACTTAAGAGCAGCCGGTGCCGGGGTTTTCGGCACGTCTTTATTCTCTGGGCTGGCCTGCTCGGTTGTTACCCATTTGGCCGACTACGTTATTGATACCCTTCAGTTATGCCGATTGTGATGTGCTCACGTATTATGAATGTAGATGCCGTATGACTGGATGCCTCTCCCCTCCCGCTGGCGATTTGCGGTTCACTCTTTCTGCGAAACTTGTAACAAATTAAGTTGTGTTCAAGTCCGAGGACGTCATTATCTAAGCTAGGCGCTCTCTCGCTTGTGTTCACCTTCAACGCCAAAAAGTTACTGTGCACCCTCATCCCATTGTCCATCTTCCCCTCCTAACTTTCCTGCTCTCATGTCACCCGCACTCCTTCCAGGAGCCATTTACGCTGCTCTTTACTGGCGTCCAGACGGCAAGTACCATTGGGCGATGATCACCGCGGATAATCCCACCTCCGGACAAAAGCTACACGCCACAAACCTCGAACACCCGGCGTGGAGATACGCTCGCGGCAATTTCGGGGTAGCTACAGAGCGGAAGCCCCTCGTTATCCTGACGCAGATAGGTGCGTTAAATATGAAGCTCTTTAGTAACGTCGCTCCCTCACTACGAGTCCCAACGATAGGGAAGATTGAACCCCGCGTGCGGAGCGATAGCATCGAGAGCCTCCTATGCGACATACCGCTGGTAACACCGGAATGCGACGCGCCGCACCCTTTCACATGCCCAGGTTTCGCGAGGCGGTTCGCGTACTAATTGCTCATGGCGCGGTGGTGTGCCGATCGGTCGACGCGCTGGAGAAGGAGCTTACTGATCTCGCGGATGCAAGTGGGGATAGTGTCGCGCTTGGCGGGCCGTGGAAGTTGCATGAGTATCTCGATTCTGTCCGACTATGATTACGACTGCAACATTCGAGCATTGGTCATAATGCCGACAGATTGGAGAGCTGAGTACGCGTACAATCAAATTATAGCTCAAGACAACCAGCCAGATGTGCGTACTGGTAGAGTACGGGGCCGATGCCGGAAGCTTAGGACAGGGATTGGATGTGGAGAGTGCCCCGGGCTCCTATTTCAGGCACGGGCGTAGTATCCGAGGAGAAGAGTACGCTTCGGAGTCAATCATGCCAACCACGACAGGAGGGGGCGGTGGGCATGTCGCTGTTGCACAGAGAAGTCTTGGAAGAAGTGTGTACGGCGATGGAGTTACCTGAGAAGAAGACGACATTACTGGGTCAGAGGTGTGCATAAGATTTTCGAGAGACGCAGACTAAGCGACGTACCACGTCCTTGCAACATCACTCCCTACCGCCGTCGTTACAAATGAACGTCAAAATACAACATCAGCAACCCAGGGAATCCCCGGCTAGGCCAAAACTAACGCAGAGCGCCTTGTACAGCGTGTAACACAGGGAGCGCAAAATGATGGCCGGCCTTGACGAGGCAGAGGACAAGAGGGAAGCTACCCGTAAACTCCGTATCTGGTTTCCACCGCTAGAGGGGCCGGGTCATCCACTTGGTATACCAGCCTTCGTCGTCGTCCCGTGTCGTGCCTTCCAGAGTCGTTGACGTCTGCCACACCTGCGGGTTCTCCTTCATGTACTTGGACGTCAGCCGGAGCATGTGCGCAGTCTCCGAGTGACAATCGACAACATCGGGCGGGTCCTCGACTTCTTCAAGCATGGCTGAAATGGATACGGAATGAGTCAATACGTAGATCCAAGAGATTTCAAAGGGATATTGCGGAACGCCGCATACCCATTTCCGGGATGCGTCGGAACAGCCGCTCCTTCCACCGCTCGTCGCCCTCTGCGTACGATTCCTCTGGTAGAGATCGACCGGACTGGTTTGAGGCAGGAGAGCGCTCTGTGAACGATGTGGTCATGGGCCGAGATAATCACAGCCGAATGCCGAAGCAAGCGTACGCACCCGTTTCAAACTTCTCGTCACCACCGGCTGCCCGTGAACTTGAATCTTCAGACCCCGCGGGTGTCCCTAGGGTAAAACGAAATGTCAACGGCTATGTGTATTGCAGGACGGTGTACACACCGTTGCCCCCACTCCCGTCGCGGTTTGCCTTCTCTAACGTCATTGCGTCCGCGACCAACTTGACGTCGTCGTTGTCCGGGACGGAGTCGAAGGACCAGTCGGGGCGCCAGAGATTAATGACCGTATAGGCGAAGCGTGCGTAGAGGAACTCGACGGCCACGCTGGGGTGGATGTTTGCCAGCCTCCTATGGAACAGCTCCGTGTAGTCGGGATAGCCCTCTGCATGCACGAAGTACGCCATGAACTTCGCGTCGCCCCCAGGGGCAGGGTAGAACACGAAGGCGTTGGACTCGAAACAGGAATGCACGTCAGCACGCAAGGAGATACCGTTCGTATGGGCACGGACGCCTGCGCGCTGGTTCTCTATGGCATAAAGAAACATTTC
>BACB01001547.1:0-25943 GCA_000338015.2 Ganoderma multipileum BCRC 37180
GGGAGGCGCAGCGGCCTGGGCACACCCGTGCGGGCGGGTGCGCTTGGCGAGCCGGTAACTGACTGCGCGGCGGTGCTGGACTCGCGCGAGCCAGAGGAGACGACGGAGCTTGCGGATGCGTTGGACTGGGTGCGGCTTCGTGATGTGGGCCGTGGGAGGTCGACGGACGTTATGCTGTCGGAATCGGCGCTGCTCAGGCGGTTCTGCGAGAAGGTCGAGGATATGGAGCGGGAGAGGGTTCGGGCTGTGAGGGGTGATGGAGAGAACGCGCTCGGGGCGCGCGAGAGGTTCCCAGTGGAGGTCGACTTTGAGAGCTGGGAAGGCGCACGCGACGTTGTGGAGTACACGGAGGGCTGGCGTTCGAGGTTCGTCTTGATCAATCGCCTGGTGAGGAGAGAAGGCGCGTCTTCGTCCTCGCTGGTACCATCGTTGAGCAAAGATGCACGCTTCGACGAACACGCAGGGACTTACCTGTCGCTCCAGCCCAAGCCCGTCGTCAGACCCATTCCAGCACGAAGCAGTCCTTGATCCCGATGTCTGATCCTCCTTCGCTCGGTGTCTCTTGGATCGCGGTGGATGCCCGATTTAGTCATCGTGCTACCTGCTGGATAGAACGTCGGGGATCAGCACGCCCGCCGTCCAGGTCAACAATTGGGATCAAGAAGCTCACGAACCTGTCGAAGCCACACTCAGCACACTGTTTGCGCGGTTCACAGGTGCGCCACTACGATCGCCCCCGTCATCCACGTACAACGAGAGAGTCGCCGATCCCCCGCCCGGCAGCAACTTCGAGCGGGGAGACAGCAGCCCGTCACGGAACATTAGGTGTCTGTCGTGATTTTGCCCCGCCACGGTCAGCTCGAGTTGAACGCACACGCAATACGCGGGGAAGGGAGGGGGAGGAGGGGAGCAGAAAAGGAAAAGCACGCACGGTAGAGGAGTATGTATGTCGATGCTCGAATCGGACTCGCTCCCGTCGCCCTCCAGCAGCTTCTCATCCATGCTCGCGTCCTTATCGAGCAACATACCATAATCCTCCGACATAATCGACTCGTTATCGTCGTCCGGCCCGGGCCTCTTGCTGGACCCCCGCCAGCTCGATGGGACCGCCATGGCCGAGCCCGACCGCGAGCGCGCTGGGACGGGCGAGCTGGTGAACGTCGCCGAGGACTGGCGACGTGGGCGCGGCGTCCGCTTCATCATCGTCTCGACGTCCGGGCTGTCGGGGCGGCGTGTCGCATCGTTCGCCTTCTTCTTAGACCGTGGCGATCGAGCATGTTTTGGAGTCTGAGGCTGGGCATGGTCAGGGAGAGGCGGGAGTGCTTTCCCTTTGTGTCGCGGGGTGTCGGGCTGCTGAGAGAGACTGCCGGAGGTGCTGGGGCGGCGTGAGCGTGGCGAGCTGCCGAAGACCGCGCTGGCCATCGTCGGGCTCGTTGGGGAGAGGATCTCGGTGAGCGGCGCATCGGAGGACATCTCGCAACACACAGGAGTTGTCGAGATGGCCGTTCAGGACAGAGTACGAGTGTGGCCCTGAAGGCAAGAACGCAGAGCGAAAGTAGGAGGAACGATGGGGAGAAGAAAGGATTGCGAGCGAGCAAAGTGTTCCGAGTCCGAGAGACCGAGTCGGTACCCCGCGTAGCCTGCGCTGACACCGGCTAGAACAGCCGTTAATTGACACAGGTTACGAACGCTCGTGGCAGCGTGGCACCCGCTGGGAGTCTGAGGACTGCGCAAACCCACGCCTAGCTACAATCCACAACCCACACAGCACCTTCAACAGCACGGGAGGAGGTGAGACGAAGGGAGAGAAGAGCCGATAGCGCAAAAGGATTATGGAAGAGGGAGCGGAAGATGGGAACGATAGGGGTTCACTTCACTTCAGAATTATTGAAGGCCCCCATCTTTGTCCAGACTCCGGATCCAAGCTGGAGAGGCCGTGATGAAGGATCAGAATCAGGAGAAGTGCCTTCCGAGCCCAACTCAAACGCTGAGAATGCTATCATATAAGTGGCCGACGAGTGCCGGAGCAGAGCAAGTCTCAAGATGACGGAGGGAAGAAGTATGACTGTAGGCACGAAAGCTGATGGACATCACCCCCAGTGTTCTGCGGATAGATCGCGCGCGGCGTCGGTGCAGCCCTGAGCCATCCGTCGTCCCGCGCATCGGTGTCGCCGTCTCTGGCCAGCACGCTCGCGACGTATGCACGACACACGTACAGGAGCCCCGTTCAGTCAATGGAGATGCACGGAATGGTAAATACGGGACATAGCAAATAATCTTAAGCCAGCAAGAAGCGTTCCAGTAGACCCTCCAAAGTCGCGTCCGATCGCGAGCCAAGTTGAAGATGGAATCCAGCCGTCCGAAGGCTACTTTTCCACCGCGTGCGCCCGTTTTCCGAATACACCCCGCTTTCTGTGAGCGGAGGACTCGTCCACACTGCCCGGGCGGTTCCCGGCTGACGACGCGTTGAACGCCTTGATGAAGCCTCTGACGTCGACGTTTCGCAGGAGCTGTGTCAGTACGCGGGTCGCAATGGGGGGGGCAGCGGACTGACCGTTGCGTGGCGTCGAGGTACTGCTCGCGATCGAACCTCTTGTCCGTTTTGACGGAGACGCCGTGTCGCGAGACGTCCACCCCCTGCTTCTTCAGCCTGTGGAGTGCCGTTAGTTATGATATCCTGTGCGGGAAAAGCATCCAGAGCCCAGATATATATGTGCGCGCGAGTTCCCATCCGGAATGTCTCCACCCTGTGCCGATGCACTGCCAACGTATCATGACGAGGATCAGTGGAACAAGCGCAGCGCAATGTTAAAGAAGGCGTGTACGAAGGAAAGGTGTCAGTAATTGAGCATCTCGACCGAGCGAATAACCACAGCAGCCTAACACCGCCCGCGATCGACAAAGAAGCCCGCCATGGGTTTTCCGGTAATACGGGTAGGGAAAACCCTATGCCATACCAATGGACGAGTGCGAATCTTGTACTGCAGCGGGTTAAACCCGTGCGCGCTAGAACGACTGCGGGATACTAGGAGGTCGGACATTCGACCCCCGACCATTGAAAGGATGCAAAAAGCAGGCGGAGATAACGACGGAACGTATAGGTCCCGCCTGCCTTCTATTTCTCACTCCCATTCAGCACCGGGGTTGCCGACACGCCGAAGGGAGTGTCATAGGCTTGGCAGCGCTCCGCGCAGAAGAGCGCGGAGACAAGGATTGTCCCCTCTTCGCTGGCAGGGAACCGCGGCCTTCAGACCCAGTACCGAACGAGCCAGCTTTCCAGTCAAGATCCGAGGGGGTTTCCATTACGCAGCTCTAAGAACGCTCGAGACTCGTGAGCGTGTCTCTGTCAGTCTCACCGCGGCGACTGACCATGCTACGACGTTCGAACCTGTCAGAATGAAAATCAGGACTCACGAATCTTTGGCGGTTTCGAATGCCCCAGGCAGCGCCTGCCTCGCGATGAGGTAGGTAAAGACAAGGCCTCCAACGATGCAAAGCGTCTGAAAAGGGATAAAATTTTTCAGTCAAGGAGGGAATCAAGCATCATAATCAGGGGAACTTTGGGGATCGTCGATCCCGGGTCCATTGTGCGCTAATACTTACCACTACAAGCACAAAATAATCGAACCTGTGAAGCAAAAAGTCAACCAGCAGTCCAAAATCCGTGGGGAATGCACAGATGTCGCCTACCAGGTGGCCATCGTAACCTACAGTGTGGTGGGGGTAAAGAAACAAGTTGGTAGGCTGTCCAAGAATGCCGTGTAATGCCCTAAGTGAGGCCCCGGGATGGAGCCGATGATGTGCGACCGGGGCCGGGCGGATCGCCGCCCCTGTCAACGCTTAGTTGACATTCGTCAGCCTTGTTACCATTGCCTTGGGCAAGACTGTGCGTCGACTCTCGTGGACCTCATCATGATGCAGGTATCTGGATAGTGAGAGAAAGGGATTATTGAGGCCTACGTATATGAAAAGAATAGTCGAATGGCCACAAATGGACCTTTCAGCGCGTTCGAAACAAAGCTACGAAGTTATATCGTGTACACAGCCATACTATTACATTTTACATACAGACTAATGGTGATGTAGCATTCGTGGTGTAGCGGTAACATTGGGTCTTCCCATGGCCTAGCTCCGGGTTCGACTCCCGGCGGATGCATTTTCAATGCTGTCTTTACTTTTCCAATAAACTGTCAGGGGTTGTTTGGGCAAGTTGAACAAGCGTAAGTCCCTACAAAGCATATAGCCCGCGCTAGTAATACTAATAGTATCCGCCCCACCTGAGATCTTCCCTGAAGCGTGTTCTCCGCACGTCACCTGTCTTTCGATTAACGGACTGCGACCTTCGTAGGAGGGACAGAGGTCCATCGATGATTATTTGTCTCCCCATGACCTCCTTGACCGAATACTTTGCAAGCATGCCCACGGATCCAGACTGCAAAGGCGATGGTACAGCATAATATACATATACACGTTCACGAGACTTCCAGCTAACATACAGCACATACGTATACGTCAACCCTTGTAAATGTCCAACCGAGAACATACGAGCATAGCGTCAACTCCTCCTGTGCGAGCGTCTCTGCGAACACTCAACGAGGCCAAATCGAGATAACGCGCATTAGAACGGGGATTGAAGATCGAATAGTGGAACTCTGTGTAACTTGCATCAGCTCATCTTTTCGAGCGTGAGGGGGGTAAGAAACGCAAGCGTACCCGGAATTCTCGAACAGCCAGCACGCTTCGAATTCAGGGTCACGAAAACGCCAGCGCGGTCCACGCAGCGACCGCGCCGATCGTAGCGACGGTCGCCGTCTGCGCAACCTTCGAGACTGCGTGAAGCACGCGCCTCCTCTTCGGAACGGGCCGCGGGGCCTGCAGATCGCGCAGATCGGTCAGATTTGGCGGGACAGACTCGTCCTCCGCGTCATCATCGCGCTTCCTCTTCAGCGATGTGGACATCTGTTGTGGGTCAGTACTCTGTGATGTCAAACATGAATGCCTTAAGAGGACGTGGACACACCTCAGATGCAGCGGCCTGCGCGGCAACGCTGGCGAGTTTGGCTTCGGCGACGGTCGCGGCCGCTTCGACGCGGAGAGCCTTGACGGCCTCCAGCTCCTCGGCCATCTGCTCGCGCGCTTGTTGGTGCAAGGTGCAAGTTTCTGCATAGGATGTTATCAGCAATCATGCATAAGGAAGAGTAGAAGTTCTGACCGACGCACCATGAAGCATGTCCTTTGCCGTCCCGACCTCTCGGACGAGCTCCTCCAACCGCTCGCCAAGATCATTACGCTCCTGCAGGCTAGAGACGATGGACTTGAGCATCTGCAGGCGAGTGTCGATGGAGGACAGCTCGTCGCTGCGAGAGGTGAGATTGGCTTGGGTGTCGTGCATCCGCACATCGAGCGCGTCGAGGCGCGCCTTCGTCTGCTCGACATGGGTGGTGAAGACCACCTCGTCGGCGTCGCGTGTCACCCGGATGGTGTTGATCTCGTCCTGCATCAGGTTAGCCACGTCCGAAAAGGACGAAGAAACGGCGAAGGGGGAGGCAAGGTAGGTACTAACCCGAGCTTCAGCAATCTGAGCCTCGATCGTGCTCGTGTCGAACGTGACGCTCGCATTGGCGGGCTCGATAGCCGGGATATCCGTCACCGCTGCGAATCGGCGGGTGGCCGCTGGTTCACCGACGTTCGGATTTCCCAGGTCGAAGATGACGTTGTGTTCTGGGAGGGGAGGAGGACTCGGAGCCGACTCGGCGTCGCCGAACACCATGTCCACCATCTCAACCTCGGGGCTCTCCTCGGCCGCAACTGGACGCACTGCCTCATTGCCCTTGACAGGTGCACTCATAATGAGGTAGGGGGCGGGCGTACCATAGTCATCGTCACTAATCTCAATCACCTCACGCTGATGCCCCATAACGCTGTTGGGTGCCGGTAGCGATACCACGCTCGACGCGCGGGATTGGGAAGGTTCAGAGCCTCTCGAAGGAGAGTTGGGCCAAGCACCAACGACAGGGGGTTCCTCTCGGTGCCCCTCGCTGTGTGAGGGGGAGAGTGCGCGGCTTGAGGAGAGATCCATGTCTTCTTCCTCCTCGACCACTCCGCCTTCGACGAAGATCTCCTCGAAAGAGAACGGCTCAATGGGGGGCGGGTAGTAGTCCGGCTCAGGGGAGTCTGCGATGTGAATTGGTGGTAGGATCTGTTGGAGCAAGCGGAGGCGTGCGCCGAGGGGGATCGACGGGCAACCAAAGGGCCCGAGGCCTGAGAACTGCGGGGCAGATGAAGGCAAAGAGGGATTGACGTTCCGTGGGGGAGACGGCGGCGGCGAAATCTCTTGGACGTCAGAATCGCTGTCCGAGGAGCTCGAGCTCGAGGGGGAGGACTCAGGGGAGGGCAGGAACACGCCGTAGCGGCCTGGGTGGGCTCGTGCTGGCGTCTTGCTTTCGTCACGTTCATGTGGTTGCGGCTGTGGCTGCGATTGTGATTGCGAGTCATCGGCAGCGGGTCTGGGGGTAGAGGGCGGCTGGATTGAGACAGACCTCGGCGAGGGTGAGGATGCCCGCTGAGGGGCGTCCCCGCCGAAAATCAGCTCTACACGCGCGACTACGGGGCGGACGATGCTGGTGTCCCGGCCGACGGTCTTCCCGAAGGTGATCAGGTCGCCATCGGCTACCACGGTAGGTACTTCTGGTTTCAAGGAAGTCGATACGAGTTCCCCTGGACGCAGGATGTGCGTCCCGTGGTGGGAGCGTAAATCGGTGATGTATACCTTTGTTGGGCGATAGGGGAATGCGGAGTAGGGGTGGATGGGGATAAAAGTGTTCAGCATACAACAAGCCCGGAAGGACCATGAAAGGTTGTGGCATACATTTCCATACTCTGTGAACGTGATCTTCGCATGCTTACGACTTACTACGGGGCAGCGGAAGAGAGCTCGCTCTGGATCTGGTTGCTCGGGGTTGCCTTGGCTCGACTTGCGGCCGACAGCGATGATGCGGGAATGGGACTTGCGGTAGGTAAGGGTTTCGGAGGGCTGGTCGCCGTACTCCTCGACGTGCAGGACGAGGCCTTCGACTCCCCTGAGCAAAGAGACACTCATTGCTGAGTGCGGGTCCAACGTACCTGAGATGGTCGACCTCTCAGCAGCAGCACTATCCATCGCCATCGTTGCGCTCAGTGTGGTCGTTGTCGTCGGCGTCGAGATGGTAATCGTCGGGAAAGACGGACGTCGCCCGCGAGGTCCCCCGCTCCGCAGCTTTATACCGTGACCTTGTGATGTCACATGTGACACCTTTCCTTATCCAGCTCTCAGGGCTTACCGAACGGCTCCGAATATCCTGTGCCGCCTCCCCTTGCTCGTGGTCGCCATCTTCAGCCGATATGGAGCCGGAAACACCAGAAGCAGGGCCCTCTGCAACGTCCGCGGACAAAAAGAAACCAATTGTAATCATTACAATCGGGATGGCGGGAGCCGGAAAGTCTACTTTCGTGCAGAGGATAAATTCTTACCTGCACTCGCAAGATCCGCCATCGCCACCCTACGTCCTCAATCTCGATCCTGCCGTATCAAACACACCATTCGAGGCTAACATCGACATCCGGGACACCGTCGATTACCATAAAGTCATGAAGGAGTGTGTGTCTTCTGTGCTATATCCTTGCACTTTAGGAGTGGTTATTGACCCGGATCGTCGTTCCAATTCCAGGTATAACCTCGGGCCAAACGGTGGCATTCTCACCGCCCTTAACCTTTTTACCACCAAGTTCGATCAGGTGCTAGATATTGTGGAGAAACGGGCGGATACGGTCGAGTGAGCATCCGCCGTGCATGGGGATACACAGACAGGCACTTACAGAATCATCGCACAGCTATATAATTCTCGATACACCAGGGCAGATCGAGATTTTTACGTGGTCAGCGTCCGGCGCGATCATCACAGATGCAGTCGCCTCGTCTCTGCCCACCGTTGTCGCCTACGTTATCGACACGCCCCGAACAACGGCGCCGGCGACCTTCATGTCCAACATGCTCTACGCCTGCAGGTAAGTAGGCCCGATGTTTCTCGGCATAACTCCCACGTTCTCTCTGGGACCATCCGTCCGCAGCCATCCTTTTCCACTGCAGGCGTCTCCACTCGGGGATATTCTATGTCCATTACTGACGTCCCGCCCCAGCATCCTCTACAAAACAAAGTTACCGTTCATCCTGGTCTTCAACAAGACGGACGTCCGGCCGCACGATTTCGCCGTCGAATGGATGCACGACTTCGAGGCGTTCCAGGCGGCGCTTGCATCGCATCAAGGAACGACGGACGACGAGGGCGAGCCCACGTACATGAACAGCCTGATGAACAGCATGAGCCTCGTGCTCGACGAATTCTACAAACACTTGACCGTGCGTCCCCCCCTACCCTATGCGCGCTCTGCCGTCACAACCCGCTGACCCCCTCTGCGCCCTGCAGGCTGTCGGCGTGTCCAGCATGACCGGGGCAGGTGTGAAGGAGTTTTTCGAAGCAGTAGAGGCGTCCCGCGCCGAGTACGAGAGGCACGTTCTTTGTCCCACGCTGCCCACCGCTATCGCTGACTTCCCCTTCCTTCTTTCCGTTCTCCCCCCTCCCAATCGCCTGCGAATCACGGCCCGCCCGATAGGGAGTACCTCCCGGAGCTCCAGCGCGCGCGCGAAGCTCGCGAGAAGAAGCTCGGCGCAATGAAGGAGGAGTCGCTCAGCCGCTTCATGAAGGACCTCGCCGTCGACCGCGAGCGGAACCCTGCCGCGGCGCAAGCGGACCGCTGGGACCCGCCGCAGGGCGGGAACGTGGACGAGGACGAGGAGGATGACGACGAACTGGACGTAAACATTGTTGATCGCAGTACGTGTCGTTTTGCCTTCCCCCGTCCACATGTCGGCGTTTCCTGTCCTCGCCGACCGCCCCATCTCCCCATCTCCCCCCCTGCGCTCTCTTCCCATCCCCTTTTTGTTCTTTGATTTTTCTTTCTTTCTTTTTGTCTTTGAGGTGAGCGCTGACGCCCGTTCCTGCACGATCAGGCGAGGACGTCTGGCCCGGCCAGTACATCGACGTGACGCGCATGCGTCCGCGGAATGACGGGGGGATGGCGTGGCCTCGCCCCGGTTGAACGCAGCGTATTGAATGCTGACCGTCCGTGGAGGTCTGTATCCGGGGAAGGACAGGGTAGTCGCCACCGGCTACTTGGAGAGTTTCGTGGGTGGGTTCGTATCATGTCACTACAGAACCTTAGCCACTGTTGGCGGTAATGCAAAGACTTCCGTTGTCTCCGTCTGGTGTCCACGCTCGCGCCGCCCCTTGCCTCTTAGGAATTCGCAGCCCTTTTTTCTCCACAAGGCCTCCGGGGAGACTTTGGTCCCAGACAAAGGGGACATTGAAGCCTTTGTCGACACCGTGCTTTGCGGAACGCTTTTCCGATTTCGGGGGATTGCGAAAATGGGTTTAATTTCCGCCGCCACTTACGACTCCCTTTGGGACGCAGCATTGACGTATTTGTTTGTAGCCTCATATGTATCACTGACGCTATCATCCGCGGTGAAAGCGGGGTGTTATTACACGTTGCCCCAGGGACGTTGGCAGCCTAACGCCGCCAGGAGGTGATGTAACGGTACATGTACGCATCCCCCTCCCCTTGCAACGACCCTGGCCTATACCTTGAAATTGCCACCCTACTTCCAGATGACTGCCAGCGTCGCTCGGTCGCAACTCAATCCGGGAGTTGAGGGGGGCGGCTTGCGCGCTGGCTTTTCTTATGACATTTGCAGTTGCGAGGCACGCGGATGAAAAGCCTCCGAGTGCCCCCTCACGTGTTGAACCTGTGGGTGGACGTTGGCACGCGGACTCCACCCGGACAGCCCACGTCAAATTACCATGCACATTGATTCCTGGAAGTCAACTTGCTTGTTAGACAACTTCTACGTCAAATAACAATAAACCGAGGATGCTGTCTAGAAGAGAAACGCTGATTTCGAGTAGTGCTCAAACGCTTCCCAGTAGCGGGAGAATATTCGGGAAGCCGCTATTGTTTTAACCTCAAGGACAGCGACGCTTCTTCTGCCCGTTGTCGAGCATCGCGGTAGAATTTATGCTTGGTCCTCTGGCGACAAAATCATGCTCATCGCCACTCCCCGGCTTCATGACGACTCATCCTCTGATTGCTCCCACAACTCCCCAGGTTCCGGCGTCCAGGGGGGTATTTATACGGCCTACCGCAGCGCCGCGGAAGTACGCCCGTGCGGCTTCGTTTCGCGTTCGGCGTTGGAGGGCGGACACCCATCGTCACCTCATCACACGCACGCGTCCGTATGACCCTCAGGACCCAGATCGCGAGGCTGGGGGACCGGAGATCCTTTCCCGCGGGAGACTGCGCCTCTCGCGCTCTGAAGTCACGGTGCGCTGATAGACGCGGCGTCCGATAACGTTGCGAAGGGCGTCCCTAGGCCTACTTACGTGGGACCCGCCGGCGACGTCGACGTTTGCGATGTTCTGTGAAGTGAAATTCAAGCTCGATCAGCGACGCAATGTCAAATATGGAGCCGAGCTCGCTATGCGGAGCGAGGAAATGTTCGACTGGCGTACGAGAGAAGAAGTGTGAGACTGCTGCGTGCTTGCTGCCGAGTCGGACGAGAAGAGAGGCATTGAAGTAAGACAAGGATCCTAGAACTTAGACACGGCGGATGCAATATGACGGTGGTTGGTCGGGCGATCCGGGGCCCCAGACTGCAGTTGGGCCCCAGAACGCGCCACGAAGGCGTCCGAGTGCTGCCACCCAAGCCTTCTTGTGCAAATAAGCAGGCGAGCGGGACCGGTACTGTATTTCATTGTACGCCCGCCCAGGATATTGTTGATCAAAGACAGTTGATGCCCCCAACCGCCACAAGAATGCTGGGAAGACGCAAAGACAAGATGAGGCAGGCGGCGCAGGAAAATCCAGGCGCGGTTTGGACGACGTTTCCTCTTAGATCTGAGAGTCAGACTATCCGGAGTCGACGCCTTCCATGCCTCCGGCCACATCGATTTCCGGGGGGGTGGGTGGTTGACAGGGAATTTAATCCGATTGACGAGCTTTGAGCATTCCCCAATTGTCGACCGTTGCTCCCCGCACCGCATGCACCTGCCTTTTCCGGCCCGCACACTCGCCCTTACATAAGCGCGTATAAAGTCCTCGGGGCTGCTCTCCGCGGCCTTCACCCTGCCCAGTGCCCTTCTTCCCCCCTCCAAGGCTCCTCCCCTCCCCGCCCGGCCCAGCTTCGGTTTTCACGACTCATCTCGGTATACCCGCAACGACCTCAAGACCTCACGATCCAAGAAATGGAGCGGTGAGTTCGTGGTTGAACTCTGTGGCGGGACACGCACTGACTATGACGCAAAGCTACGCCAAGATAGAGAAAGTCGGTGAGTGCTCCACGCATCTGCACCGCACAATATGCGCTCTGCCTTCTTGGTGGATGTTCATGTGGATCGCCAGGCGAGGGTGAGTGGATGTCTTGCTTCCCCGCATTTTTTCGTATTTTGTCTCACAACGCACTTGATACCCCCCGCACACACGCTCCCCGCCCCCGCTTACCCGTGCCCCCCTGCGACACTTTCTCTTCGATGACCAGGAACATATGGCGTGGTTTACAAGGCCCGGGACATCAACACCAACAGGGTTGTGGCACTCAAGAAGATTAGACTGGAAGCCGAAGACGAGGGTGTTCCGAGTACCGCTATCCGGGAAATCAGCCTTCTAAAGGAGCTCAAGGATGACAATGTTGTCAGGTGAGTTCTTCTAACAATAGTCTATCTCTTTCTCTTTCTTCTTCCGTCCTCCACCAGAGCACCCGCACTGAACTTTGCGTGCATCGAGCCGTCGGCCCGCCATACGCGGACACTATCAGGTTTAGCCCTGATTGAGCTGAGACTTCTCATCTCTTCACGCGTTCTTAGTCCTTGTTCTAAAGGCCTCTGTTTCTTCCCCTTCATTGTCCCTGCAAACATCCGCCCTTCTCTCCGCATGCCGATGACTTCGGCTTCGTGTCCTTGTATCGGATATCGGCTTCGATCGCTCGATCGCTGACCACGCCTTGTTTCCCTGCCATGCAGGCTCCTCGACATCGTGCACGCGGATCAAAAGCTCTATTTGGTCTGCGAGTTCCTCGACGTGGATCTCAAACGCTACATGGAGAACGGTAACAAGTCCGGACGCCCCATCACCCCGGATATCGTCAAGGTGAGTGTCCACGCCGCTACCCGTTGCCTTTGAGACAACAGTACACGGCCGTAACGGCGTCATACACACTCTTACTTCACATGTACGCGTGTATGACGCGTGCCACGGTCCGCTGTCGCGTCGCAACGCGTCCTCGACGCCACGGGTGTATATATCACGCTTGTCACGTGATAGCGTCATCGTCCACTCTGTGTGGGGTGAACCTTGCCCCGGAGTGCGCGGGCCCTGCAGTCTGATATGGGGAGTGCATAGGACCTTCGCCGACCACCAGCTCGTTGAGAGTGGTTGACGTGGTCATAAGTGTTGACGGGCACGCGGTGGTTACGGGGTTCAAAACATCCGTTGCGTGTGGGAAACACGGTTCATGTTGGCCACGATGCCGCGCTTGACCCTGTACTGCCATCGCGAATTAGTTCACCGTCACTTGACTGTCTGTCTATCGCCGAAATACGGCAGAATGCGGCGGTGCTTTCGAAACTTTGGTCTACCTCGCTTGCTTCCCCTGCCCACCCTCCCCTCAGAGCGTGATAGCTGACCAGACATTCCCCACAGAAATTTACATATCAACTCACGGCTGGCCTGCGCTACTGCCATTCGCATCGCATTCTCCACCGCGACCTCAAGCCACAAAACCTGCTGATCGGTGAGGGTGACAACCTCAAGCTCGCCGATTTCGGGCTCGCTCGCGCGTTCGGCATCCCGATGAGAACGTACACACACGAGGTGCGTTTCGCTCTGGCGCGTCATTTGTGGCTTTCCGTGCATCCAACCCCTCTCCGCGAATGAACGTCAAAAATTCAAATCGCCGTGTTGTTGCCTTGACAGGTCGTCACGCTGTGGTACCGCGCGCCGGAGGTCCTCCTCGGGTCGCGCCACTACTCCACGGCCATCGACATGTGGTCCGTGGGCTGCATCTTCGCCGAGATGTGCATGCGCGGCCACCCGCTCTTCCCTGGCGACTCGGAGATTGACCAAATTTTCAAGATCTTCAGGTCAGTCCGGCGTGTGTGCGCGCGTGTGTGTCGTGGCCCTCTCCTAATGTCCGTGGACTTCTCTTTGCTGCTTCTAGGGTCCTGGGGACGCCGAACGAGGAGAACTGGCCGGGGGTGCACCAGCTCCCCGACTATAAGCCCTCGTTCCCGCACTGGTCAGCGCAAGACCTGCGCGACCACGTGACAACATTAGATGGGCAAGGGATCGACCTCTTGAAGGTGCGTTTTGCGTTTTGCTCGGTGCATCGGCATCGTGGCGTAACGCTGATTCCCTGTGGGCGTTGTTGCAGCTCATGTTGACGTACGACACCGCGAAACGCATCTCCGGTGAGCTTCCGCCTTGCCCGCCGTTACCGTTACCCTTGACGTCACGGCTCACGGGCATTCTTTTCCCCTCCTTCACCGCAGCCAAACGTGCCCTCAACCACCCGTACTTCGCCGACTGAGCCGCCTGACGTAGTTGCCGCTGCCGCCGCCGCTTCTGATATATCCTGGTGTCCTCCGAACCGCCGCTTCGTCCCCTCGCTATGCCGCCCGGTCTCCTCTGGTCTCGCCCCGCCCCTCTCACGATCCCCGTCTTCCGCGCCCGCGCCCGCTTGTCCTGTCCTCGTCAAATCCGTCTTCGTCTTCGTCAAATTCGTCTTCGTCCGCGTCATCGTTCACGTCCCACGTCCTCATGCATCTCACTCTCAGTCTCACGTCACGCAATGTTGTTACAGTTACGCACACGCACACGCACAAGCACACGCCCACATACACTACATTGTACCGTCTTATACCTAAACCCGCCCTCGCCGTCGCTGTGTGTCCCGAGTCCCGATCCCGTGTCCCAGTCGTCCGCTGCCAGTCAGTCAGTCACGCCACCTGCCCTTACGTCGTCCTCCGTGTTTTCTCTCACGTTGTCAATAATGCCATGTTGCACGAACGCGAACGCGTCGATGTTGATAGAATCCGATTGCCCGTCGATGACTCGTGGCGGGCACGGCCGCGGCCGGTCGGAAGCAGTTGGGCATTGAGATACCGGTGGAAAGTGGGAAGGAAGAGTGGGCGCGACCCGGCGGGCTATGGACTGGAGCACGAAGTCATTGGCGGGCGGTGAACGCGGCTCACTAACATTCCTCACCTATTCTAAGGGATCTTGCGGGCACAAATTACAATTTGATGCGGAGAACCTATGTACGCCCGCGCCCGAAACACGGGCACTCTCCGCTGGTTGAACTGCCTTACGAGTTACGACCGAATTCTTCGTCCTCAGCCATCTATACGAGCACTATACCATGTACTATAATATGCGATGCATTACAACCGACCGTTGTGGCTGTAAATACATCGTCGCTTTGAAACATGTGCTTCCGTACACGTACATATCTCGAGGGGACAACTCGGCGGCGGATGCTCTACTAGAAAATCTCTCTGAGCCCCAAGCTGGTCGTCGTGACCCGTAATTGAATGACACTCGTACTTGGCTCCCCGATCCGATAATATCATGATCAATATTCCATCTCTAAGCGGCGAATACTACAGTACTAGTACTAGTGGCAATCACAGTCAGACAGCTCTGTCCAGGTTATCCTGCAGCGTCCACGGCGCGCCAAGCGCAACGTTAACACTACAGGCTCTCTCCATTCCGAGTCGCGTCCTCCCCACAGGCAGGCCCCTCCAGTGCGTGGATGGACTGGCGATGACAGCGCACTCAACACCGGTTGCTGTTGCACGAGAACTCGGAGACAGCGTGCGCGTGCGCTCGTGGCTAGGTCAGGGGACGGTGTGTGTATGAGAGAAGCCACCGGCTATGCGACGCACCGTACTAGTCGCGTCCCCCATCGATTCGTCGGTGAAGTGAATGAACGTCGCGATAAAACATACAGGACCTGGAAAACATCGCAAGAAGAGGACCAGGACAGGCACCAGGAGCGGGAGCGGGAACGAGAACAGCACAGGGATGCAGGGCCGCTGCGCGCAAGACGGAGGCTAGACCCAGAGTGAGCGAAGCAGAGGCTGAACGTTGAACATTGAACAAGCAGGAACCTGGCCCTGGCTGCAAACGCGCGCAGTGCTCCTTCAAGTTGGTCGATCTCAAGCTCCACGACCCACTTCTCCCAGCGGTCGCTACTTACATGTCGCGGGTCAAGAAATCCGCCAGAAAGCCCTCGCTGTCCTCCCGCGTCGCGTCTTCAGGGGTCGTCGACGTCCGCCACACCTGCGGGTTCTCCCGCATGTACGTGGACATCAGGCGCAGCATGTGTGGGGTCTCTGTGTGACAGGCGACGCCGTCGGGCGGGTGCTCGACTTCGTCGAGCGTAGCTACACACGCGCAAATGAGTGTCTAGATCCAGCGCATGGAATTGAGAAGACGTATGCGGGAGCGGAGCATACCGATTTCCGGAAGCCGAGCGAACAGCAGTTCCCTCCAGCGTGCGTCGCCGTCAGCATATGATTCCTCTTGAAGCGACTGGATTGGCCGGTTTGAGGCGACAGGAGACTCTGTAATCCATAGGTGAGGGACGTGGAAAAGTAGCTCAGTACGCCGCAGAAGAAATCATACACACCCAAGTATGAGTCCCGGTTGCCTCCGGATACCTGTGAACTTTCGGATCCCGATGCCTCAGGTTCTGACATCGCTGGGATAAAGATATATGTCAGCTAAGTGGTGTAAGTATTTCAAGGCGGTATACGCACAGGTGTCTCCGTCAATGGCGGCAGCCTTACGCGCTTGCTTCTCCGCCTCTGACAACGCTAGCTTCTCCTCCCAGAGCTTGACTGCAGGGTTGTCAGGGACAGAGTCGAAGATCTCCTTGGGACCGCAGAGGTGTATGACCGCGTAAGCGAAACGTGCGTAGAGGAACTCGACAGCGACGCTGGGGTGAATGCGAGCCGCCGATGGAGCAGCTCTGTGTATTCGGGATAGCCTCTTATGCCCACAAAGTAGGACATGAATGCACCGTTGCCGGCGGGGTAGAAAACGAAGGCGTGAGAGTCGAAGCAGCGACGCACGTCGTCGCGCAATGAGATGCCATTTGTATGCGCGTTGACGCGTGCACGGTAGTTGGCGGGGGAGTAAAGCACCATGTTGTTTGCCATGAACCACGCCGCCTCTGTCTTGGGCACGAGGTGAGCGCACTGGATGACTGGGATGATAGTCCCGCGGGCCGCGCAGTAAGTAATGGTTGCATCAATAAGATATGAAGGAACGCACAATCTTGATACCCTGTGGCGGCGCAAAACTTGTCCCTCAACACAACGTGGATAGACATATTCGTTGACGAGGCAACTCCAGCCTTGCCTGCTGTGAGCCGTCCGGTGCGCCATGCGATGTACCAGTTGTCAGGTATCTGAGGAGGAAAAACAAACGCGGAAAAACTCTTGACGATCGGGTAGTTGCCAGAGGCGGTATCCGAGCTGAGAGCACCAAGGAAGTAGAAGTAGTCACCAGGGGGTAGGGGCTTCGCGTCGTCCAGAGGTACGGGGGTTTGGCCGTTACGGTCCTGTGCAAGAAAGTCTCCCCCATTGTTGGCGGCGTGATTGGTGATGACACGACATGCATCGAGGGCGAGACGATGGCATACGCCAAAGAGCGTTTTGGAACGGTCGGTGGGATCTGGCTCGGAGTAGGCAGGAAAGAGGAATAAGATCTCGCCGACGCCGGGATGTCTGATAATTACTAGCTCTCTACTGGCGACGACTTCGAACGTCGATGATTCCGTTCGAGAGTGCGCCGCCCGAGGGACCATGGTTGGAGCTCTGAGGGAAGCGGAGGAGGTCACGGTGGAAGCTCGTGTTTGGGCGTGGTGGGATTGGGCCGGCCCGGCTGTTCGGATTCGGAAATCCAGCCGCCGGCGCTGCACATCTGATTGGTCAGTTCGTTTTACTCCTCTTTGCCCTGCCTGTGTCCCGCTTTTTGCTCAGTGCTCTCATCCCTCGTCCGAATCCAGGCCCTGCAGTTTTCCAAGTCTCATGGAGTGGACACCAGATATGGGAAGAAAATTTCGTCTGTTTGTGCAGATATCAGCCACAAGTATCGGCCGCAGTCTGCTCCGTCGTGGTACCCAAGCACGTACGCTCCGCTCTGTCTTCTACCCGAGAACGCTGAAGAGTTCCAACGACGTTCTTTTCATGTTCTAGCTAGATAGCACTATGAACAGTCTGCGTCCGCGGCTCGCCCACTACCTCAATTGTAGTCTGCTGATGTGAATACCACCCGCCGTTCATTGCCCGCTCTTCCCTCACCACACTCCCCCCACCATCTCCGCCCCCCGCTTACAACACTTCAACTTCTCCAGCAAAGCGAACTCCCGACCGATCGCGCGCCACACGACTCCCCTGATACCTTTTTCCGTCACCGCTGAACGTCTCCGTGTATCTGAATGAAACGGTACTGGCGTCACGGTGAGTTTCGAAACACTATAACGCTGTTACCGAAGCTAACGCATTTGCTCCCTCGCTCAGTATGCGTAACATCAACATCACGGGATCGAGGTCACGGAATGACGGGAAGGCAAGTGTCCGCGCTTGGAACTATTCTCTGCCCGTGCAATGTCGATCGTCAGCACGGCCGCAACATATGCCCGCAGACGATCACCCTTAGCTCTGGATCCTTCCATGGGGGTCTTCGTTCGCTCTATGGAGTGTACGGAGGTTGACCGTTCTCGCCAGAGTGCCGAGCTCGGTCTGGACGGACTTCGTGCGTCGGACGCAAAAGGGCCGCACACAGGGTCTGCTCGAGATGTTCACAGATTCCACTGTAGTTCTTACGAGTTAGAAAGAAATTCAAATCCTAGCAGATTTAACTACTGCCCTGCAGACTCGACTACGCTGACATGGTCAAGTCCTATCCGAAGCACAAATTAATACAAGACAACAGAACAGAACAGGACGCCCAGTGGGCCGCGGAAACGGGCAGTGATGCCGCGGAGGTCGCCGGGTTCACGGCGATCTTGGACGACATCGTCGGGCGACTTCAAGTTGGTGACACCGTTTCCCGCGCAGACGGCCAGTATACCATCGACCATTGACCATCGACCAAGTCACCGCCCCATTTCAGAATAATCGCATGACCTGTCATCCAAATTCCCTTCGATCCACTGTTTCAGGAGCGTGGTCATCATGCGATCAGGTCCATCTTTCGGCAAAAGCGACTCAGAAAGGCGAACGTACTTTCTTCCTTTCAGTGGCATGCAGTTCCTCCGTGTCGATCATCCTTTCCGCCTCTTCTGCGCTGAGCTCCTCAAGGTCTTGCATTTCCCTCCGATGAGCTCCACTATCACCGGAGAGGCGTCGCACTCGCCATGCCCTACTTGTTTCCCATGTTCCCATTTCCCCCAGAAACTTGCCCTCGGCTTCTAAATACTTGTAGGATCGTCCAGCGGATGTGATGGAGATGTGAGTGAGGGATGGAATGGCGCTCGCGAGCGTGGCGACAAGACGATCGAATTTGAAGGAGCGTGCGCCGTCGTATATAGGAGCACAGAACGAGTGCTCGAAGTTGACTTGACAACTGAGGACCATACGGATGTGCGTCAAACGCAGGCCTTCTAGCCCGCCTAGTAGCGCGTCCTAGGGAAAACAAGCGTCAGTGACCTCCTACGGGCACGGGAACGCAATACGTACCAACATGGCATCCCACGGCTGGGGTGAGTCAGTTGATCCATAAATGTCACGGATAGGATCGTATGGCATATTGGTGTTCCGGTACATCGCATCCAAAAAAAGATGCGTTATCCGGCACACGGTTGATCCCTCTGGTTGTAGTATATGGCCAAGGTTCGAAAACCCATGAGGCAACCTGATACCGACAAGAGCGAGATGGGTCGGTACGTGCTCGCGAAGGACAGCCCTGACGCTGTCAGCGGAAGCACGACAATCATGGATGTCGTTCCATTGCATGCCGAGGGTCAGGTGGCGGATGGGGCAATCGAGACCAAGAGAGTAGAGAATGTCGGGGCTCGCAACCACCCGGTCGAGCGCCTTCCAGGGGCGCATGTTCCGCTTCCTGACGAGTTCGCGGTTCCGTTCTCGACAGGCCACTACTGGGCGATCGTCGGCGTGGACGGGGGTCGCATCGTTTATGATGAAGGCGCGATCGAGGCTTGGGAATTGGATGAGGAATATGTCCAACCGGAGCCTTACATCGTAGACCCTCGTCAAGGTGAGGGACCTGACGGCTGGGAACGTCACATGGTTCCGACCGGTTAATCCCAAGAAATTGAGGGATAACTCTATTTCTATGAGCGTGTCTGTCGGCGGTGCCATGCAGGGGCGCCAGGGAATACTTCTAGAATATTCGTATGTGTCACTGCATCGGAACGTCTTTAGTGGGGAACGTGAGTTGAACAGTGTCCTCGCTGTGTCTAGGGCGCCGATGACGTCGAGCTCTTGAAGGCTGGCTACGTCGGTAACGGCAGCGAGAAACCTAGGATGGCGAAAGAGCGACCGGGGCCGTGATTCGTGGCTTGGAATACACAGTGAGAGCGCGTGGATACGCGGCGCGGACTCGAATATTGCAACGAGGCGGTCGAGTAGCTCGTCCGACGAGTTGGGCGATTCGTCGTGGAATGGAATAGTGATGGCACGGATGTGCTTGCCGCGCTGTTTCTCATCCACGAAGATGAAGTCGTGGAAGTCGCGGACAGATTTCGCGCTGTCAATGGTAACCGGGCGCATACTAAGTCGCCGCTCAACGGCGACGGGGTGAAGGGTGGAGCAGGTGAGAGAGAAAGACAGAACGTCTTGTACGTCGGTGAGGAGACCGCAGATGAGGAGCAAGACGTCAAAGTTGAGTTCGATCATGTTGTCCCGTGCTGAGTCGGCTGTGCAAGGAACGACGAGAGGTCAGGTTTAAAAGCGTAAAAGGCGAGGAAGAAGGCATCGGGGAGTGCGACGTACCAGAATAGACACTGTTGTTTCACGAAGATTCCCAGTGCCACACACAGGTCATATATATGGCACAAGCGAATCCATGACGTAGTGTGGTATAACGAGGAGTGACTGAAGTATAGGAGGGCAGGCAGGGACAAGAAGGGAATTGAGGTCGGGGCCAGTGAGTACGGCTTAGTGCAAGCGGGACTGTGGCGGGTATCCGGATCCGGTGTTACCAGACGTATAGTCTTCACCGCCATCCGCTGTGTGTGGCGTGCAGTGGCAGGGTACCGAGACAAGTCCGCAGGGGATCGCTGTCGATGAACTCGCCCAGGGTCGAGCTGTACCACCTTGTCGTCCATTCTTCTATTTGGTTGGGGAAGGCGCGATCGACTAGCGAAGCGAGCCTTGATGAGTGAGGGGCCGGTTGGGGAAGGGTTACTCAGCTTGGTCGGGACTACGACCTGTCGGAGACCCGTCGTCGCACTGGAGAACGAAGGTTTTGCCGGGATCGGAGTGTAAGTGGGAAAGACAGAACAATTTAGAACGCGAGTAGAAGGCCCCCGGAGTTATGGCCAAGCCTATATACGCGTGAGAGGCGTCGAAGAGATATCGATGGTGCAGATACCAGGACAGGACATAGAGATGCCAGTTTCCGGGGGCAGTTACTTGGATATTTTTCACCTGGCAGAGGCGCAGATTCTGACACGGAGACATGGCTGGCCTCCCGGGCACATTCCCGGGCTTCTCATCCTCATATCCATGCAATCTATATGGTATTAGTGTGTACCTACAATGCATCAGTATTATGTAGCACACCAATAACAAACAAGCAATGCACCTGAGTATCAGTAAGTTACATCCCAAACCACCTGAGGCGCAATAGGAACGAAGCTTATGGGCTCGACTCGTACATATTGAAAAAGCGCTAGACCTGATTCATGCCAACACAAGTCCCAGATGTCCGTTGATTGAATGGTGAAAGCACCGAGCAGCGAAATGCGACCAAGTCGAGCGAAACTGAAACCGAAACCGCAACCAACAATCCCTCAACACTGTTGCCACATCTTGACCGAATCGACCACGAGCGCGCGGTCCTCGATATTCTGCGGCCACGTCGCGTACCACTGATCCTGCGCTTTGGCGAAGTCCGTCATCGCATCTGCAAGAGGATAGTCTCGTCAGCTGAGACCTATAGTCCGGAGACGGGATGCCAAGTACTCACTCAGTGACCCATCCAACCATGGCTTGTCGCCAAAACCGTCCGGGAACCACCCGTTCGTGCCGCCGACGGCGACGTTCATGATCAAGTAGAACTGCTGGTCGAACGGCGCGACGTTGCGCGTGCCGTTGCGCCAGGGGTCCTCGAGCTGCACGAACCCCGTGCCGTTCGCGACGACGCTCGGGAACGCGCCGCGCGCGAAGAACGGCTCGTCGAAGCGCAGGTAGAGCATGTACGTGAGGCGCGAGTCGACGTAGACGCGCAGGAAGCGCGCGTCCCACTCGAGCACGTACGAGTGGAAGCCGTCCGCGAACGTCCGCCGCCGGTTCGTCCACCACCCGAACGTCTTGCTCACCCCGTTCAGCCACGAGAACGGGCCCCAGTTGAGCGAGCCGCGCACGTAGTCGATCCCTCTGGGGTGAGGGAGACAAGCACGCTGGTCAGTTCAGCACTATAGGGATACTTGTGGGGGACGTACTGTGCATTGTAGTCCATGCCGTTCCCGCGAGCCTCCATGATGTCGATCTCGCCCGAGCGCGGCCACGTACCATACGCGTCGTCGACAGGTAGCATCCACAGCGCGGGCCACAGCCAGTCCCCGCGGGGTATCTTCGCCCTGATCTCGACCCTCCCATACCTGATCGAGTAGTGGCCCTTCGTGGTGATGCGCGCGCTCATGACGGGAGGGATGACGGCGTTGGCGGACGCGTTCGACACCGCGCCGCAGTTGGTCGCGTTCGCGTCCGTGCAGCCCGTGAGGTTGAACGTGTAGGGGGAGACGCCGAGGACGGCGTCGCGCCCGATGACGTCGGATGTTAGCGTGGGCACGAGGTACAGCTGCCCGTCGCGCACGAACGAATTGTTCGGCGACGCCGTGGTCATCTCGAACTCTTGGTTCCTGCGCGCGTCAGAAACAAGGTTGCGTCAGCCACGGACCGCAGACCACATCCCGGCAGACAGAACGCAATTCCATCACGCCCCCGCCTCCCGCCTCGCGGCCCAGCTTGCCGGCTCGCGAACTAGCCCAGGTACGGGGCCACGATCGCGAGAGCCGAAGAACGTAGAACGTAGAGCGGGGAGGACGAGGAGCGTGAAAGTCGGAGGACGCAAGGCAAGGCACTCACCCGAATCCGCCCATGCTGACTTCCCGCGTCCACGTGTTCTCCGTGTCGAACGAGTCGAAGTTGTCCTCCATGACGAGGCACAAGTTCCCCAAGTGCAGCGTCTGCGCGTACGCGAAGTAGCAGCGCACGGCGCCCGCGGCGACGCCGACGAACACCATCGCATACACGATCCAGTATGCGAGCGTCATGCGGCTGTCCCTCTCGCTCAGCCACGGCTTCTCGATCGCGCCCGCGAGCATCGTCGAGCGCATCGGCTTCTTCGCGCGCGGCGGGACCATCGATGCGCGCGACGCCTGCGCCGTTGAGTTCACGCTGTGCCGCATGGGCAGCGGGGGCATGAACGAGCTGCGCTGTGCGCGCAGCCTGGCGGAGGACGCGGAGGGCGAGGGGTGGAGCTCCTGGATGTCGTGGTGGGATCGACGGGCAGACTGTACGGATATCCGGCTGTCGTGGCGGCGGTACACGGGGTGGTCGGCGAAGCCGCTGAAGCTCACCACGCTCGCAGGGTTGGGGGTGGAGGGGACAGAGGCGTCGGGGGTCTTGAAGGGGTCGCGCGGTGTGTCGGCGTCGCCGCCATCAGACGAAGAAGGGTGGTCGGTGGGGATGAAGAAGCTCGTGGAGGGGACGGGAGGCGCCTCCGCGCCCGAGGTGGAGGGGCGCGAGGACGACGACGCCGAGTGCCCAGATGAGCTCGAGGGTATGGGGTGGGGGTGGGCCATGCTGGGTGCGGCGGACAGGGGGCCCGCAGCCTGGAGGCAAGCATATAACGATGTCCAGGCGCGGTGGAGGATGAACGTTGAGCGCGCGCATCGCCCGGTCTCGGTGACGGCCCGCGCGGCTTGGAAGAATTGACAGGATTGTCTGCAACAGGCCAGGATCCCATCACCGTGTCAGGGACAGTGACTGGCTGACTCGAGACGGACGCGCAACACCGGCGGTCAAGGAGCTCGAACGCGATCGTGCAGAGGGCGATAATGCGCTTCTGAAAATGTCCTCATCTATCACCATGTGGTAAAATTGGATAGGTTCGGTTCGACATACTTCGGGATCGCGCCGGCGTTCCATGCAGTATTCGCTAGGCGGCCGCCAAGCGGTGCAAGGCTCGTTGATCGTGAGTGGATGTGTCGGTATGTGGCCCCCAAGAATGGGAGGGAGACCGATACAGCCCAGGAATGCGGCCGCCCAATCGGAGCGCCATCTTGTCATTACGACACCTGGCTTCGTGGTGGACACGATCTCGGTAGCGCCATATAGATAGGAACTGCGCATGCCGGAGAACAGCCCCGGAGTTCGACGTTCAGGGCGGACAGTCAAAATCGTCATTAACAAGACGCAACGTGCGAACTTTTCGGCAACCACAACAACGGAAGATCTATCGAAGTTCAATTTTGTGAGCCATGGACAGTGCCGCTAGTGTTGGACTCACCACCCTGCAGGAAAGCATATTGTCGATATGACATTTCGATTCGATGTTCAGATTGAGAGCGTTGGGAACATAGGGCGGACGTTGACCAATCAGTTGCACCACTGTGAGAAGCGATGACCTGTCACTGAAGGACGACTGCCTGTTCGAGGCGAGCCCCCCTTGCATTCTCCGTCGCCAGTAGTTTAGCACTAACGCGTGTTCTAGAGAATTCAAAGCCCCTGAACCTGAAAGGTGGGCCGAACATTGCTACAGGTCAATCCGAGGCAGCGGAATCCATGAACGGGCGAAAATGCCGCGGGGTTGGCTGTTTCACACCACACGACCCTTTGTTATAAGGAGCATGAACTAAAGGGCTTGGGATTACTCACATGCTTTAGCATAAGCTTTTGCAGTGCAATCGTTTTTATTGGTCATCATGATGCGCGCGGTCTGATCACCACCCAGACTCGCTTCGGCCGAGCTCTCGTCCTCCCCTTGACGGGCCGCGAGCGCCAATACAGTCGCCAAGAAGCACTGTGCACCTCCATACCGCACCTACGTGAGAGCGGGAGTGTGCCAGGCGGCGGCTTAGTACAAGGAGCCTAGGGTTCCCAGTTCCTGCCCTGTCTGGAAGTTACAACGGTGCTCACGTTGATCGCATGGACCAGTCTGCGACTCACCTCGGTCTGCTCGTGGTCCGATCAACCAAGCGGATAGGTACGAGGTTGTCATCCGAACAACACTTCGGTAGCTATAGCGTAAGATGGAGCCGGCGAAAGCATAGACACGATGATCCACAGTGGGATGGACGGTGAAGTGGCTATGGGGCGCCCTTCTGCGCATTCATGCTGTCGCAGAAGTCCGAAATGGACGGTGACGTTACTAACGGCCGTCCTTCGACCTACGAGACATGGATAAGCACATTCATGCTGTCGCACAAGACTCAATGACGTTCGTATGGGGTAGCCCACTCACCTCTACCGTGCGGTGTATACACCGGGGGGATAGCACCATGATGCCGCCTGGCACACGAATGCGTCGCAATTCTAACTCAGTGGCACAATGTTGTTCCAAACATCTTCTGCAGATTTCCCTCGCCGCACGCGCAGCAGGCCCGGCGAACACAAGGCGAGAACAGAGGGTGATGGTCGAGGAGATAGAAGTTGCATCCAGCGTCTCGTCCGCCACCTCCCGCGAATTCGAATCCCGCGCCACGTAAGCATTGTGGCGTGGGCGTCTCTTGTACTACCAACCGTTGGGATCTTTCAACGTCAACCTTTGGCCCCTTCCCGCAACCATGTCATCACTGTGAACCACTTAATATTCCTAGGCCACACAAAATCAGGTATGTTGCGTCTATTTTGACTTGGAGGTTTAAGGCGCTTCTCATATCATATCCTCAAGCCGCTCTGCCGAGACGGCACCGCCCAGCGACACATGTATGTTCGGCGGTCGCGCCAGGCAAGACAAAGCTCCATGTTTAAAGTATGGATTTCTCCGAGGGCCGCAGGCTCGTTCTGCGATGACCGTGCGATTACCTTGTACAGCTCTGCCTTCTCAGCCTCGCCACATTATTCAAGTTGCTTGGCAGGACGAGACCCAAGTCCCCGTCTTCGGCTCGCGGACCGCGTGGCGGGCCGGGTCTATTGAGAAGCTCAACACTAGGATCCTGCGCCCGGGGTCCGATTGCGACTAAGGCGTAGGACCCAGGCCATACGGGGCTGCGGGTTTGCTCTGTAAGTCTTATCGGCATGACCGTTCTTCTCAGTGAGTCCAACACTCTTGTTCGTATCACGGTCTGTGTCTGAAATCTTACAGCGTCGTCCTCAGAAGCCTTCAACGGCGCATCGGATGGCGCTGCGAAGCCCTGCCGATGGCGTTCGCAGCCGCACATCCCCTCGGCAGGATGGCGCTCGGAGTTTTGGCAAGTCGAACCCGCGCATGAAGTTGCCGGGGTGCTCGCTCTGTTGGCAGAGTGTCGTCAGCCTTCACCATGACGCATGATATCGGGCGGACGTTCTGTATGGACATTTCTCATCTTCTCGCCACACACGCTTCGCTGACACGCCGTATTCCTCCGATGACGCTCGGCTTCCTATGACGCCCGT
>BACB01001548.1:0-23581 GCA_000338015.2 Ganoderma multipileum BCRC 37180
GATAGATAGTGGTTCAGCGACATCAGGAGGTCGTTATCGATAGTTCGACGGTACGGCGATGCGTGTCCGGGGTGTAGAGGGGCGACTGACCTGACCACCACCACGGGATGGACGTTCTGCATCGTGTTCGACGTCAACGTCTTATCGGAAACAGGGTGGGGCGAGGTGAAGAGCGGGATAAGACCGGATACTTCGGAGTGTCGTTATGGCATGACACGATGATGGCGAACAGCAGCGTCTAACAGCGCTGCCACATCTTGACGGAGTCGACGACCATCGCGCGGTCGGCGATGTTCTTCGGCCATGTTTCGTACCACTCGTCCTGCGCCAGAGCAAAGTCGCGCATCGCCGCTGCAGGACTTCTATCAGCCACCGCCTTCTAGCTCTGAGAGGAAAGAAGTAGAAGCGAACGTACTAAGCGAATGATCAAGCCAAGGTTTATCGCCCGCGCCATCCGGGAACCACCCGTTCGTGCCACCGACAGCAACGTTCATGATCAGGTAGAAGGGCCTGTCGAACGGTGCGACGTTGGGGGTGCCATCCTTCCACGGGTCGGGCGTGGAGATGAAGTCGGTGCCGTTCTGGACGACCGGTGGGAAGTCGCCGCGCTGGAAGAACGGCTCGTTGAACTTGAGGAAGAGCGAGTACGTGAGGCGCGAATCGACATAGAGCCGGATGAACTCGGGGCTCCACTCCATCGCGAAGGTGTGGAACTTGTCCGCGAAGGTCTGCCGCCGGTTCGTCCACCAGCCAAACGTCTTGCTGACGCCGTTGAGCCACGTGAACGGGCCCCAGTTCAGGGAACCCCGGATGTAGTCAACACCCCTGCATAAGAGAGGAGAGTTGATCAGTCTGCTGTCTGGTGGATCTCGACGTGCTCAACAGGTCATATCTTACTTACTGAGCTGGGTACTCGGGCGCATTTCCCCGAGACTGCATGATGTCGATTTCTCCGGACGCGGGCCACGGGCCGTACGTCTCTTGGACAGGCAGCATCCAGATGGAGGGCCATATCCAATCTCCCCTCGGCAACCTCGCGACGACTTCCACCTTACCATACTGGATGTTGTGGCTGTGTTTCGTCGAGATGCGGGCGCTCATGACGGGGTTGATGACTGTCCCCGCGGTCTCGTTCGAGACGGCGCCGCAGCCAACCGTCGAGTTGATCGCCGTACAGCCAGTGATGTTGTAGGTAAATCCGTTAATGACATTCGCCTTTCCGATAACGTCAGAAGTGAGCGTCGGGACAAGGTACAGCCGGCCGTTGTCGACGAACGAGTTGTTTGGCGAGTTGGTGGTCATCTCGAACTCCCCGTTCCTGTCGGAGTAAGCTATTTGTGAGATGACAGCTCCATAGGAAGAACGCGGAAGATAGAACTTACCCGAAACCGCTCATATCCACCTCCTGGAACCACGTATACTGCGTGTCGAACGTCTCGAAGTTGTCCTCCATGATCAGGCACAGGTTGCCCACGCGCGGCGTCTGCACGTAGCTGAAGTACACGCGAATCGCCCCGCCCACGATCCCCAGCAGCGCGACCGCGTACGTGACGTAGTATGCCAGCCGCTCGTAGAAGTCCCTGTCCGTCACCCACGGCTTCGGGACCTCGCCCGTCAGCATGGACGAGCGGAACCGCTTCGCGCTGCTCCGTATCGGCTGCAGCGCCACCACGCCCTCGCCCTCGCCCTCGCCCTCGACGACGACCGTCGCGCGCTTCGGGAGCGCGGGTGGGGGCATGTACGAGCTCCGGACGTGCGAGCTCCGTCGGCTGCGCGTGCCGGGGACCGTCCCGCGCGAGACATCATAGACGTGCAGGTCCGTCGTCGAGTTGCGTAGCGAGGACTGGACCGAGACGCGACTCGCGCCGGTGTGGGGGCGCGATCCCGGGGCCGACATGGGTTGTGGGAAGGGGAAGTACGGGAGCGAGCCGACGCTTCCGGAAGATTGGTGTACGCCCTGCAGGTGCTGCTCGGAGCTGAGGTTGACGACGCTGGCGGGAGGGGAAAACGGGTTGCTGACTCCAGAGCGCGGCGTGGGCGGCACGGAAGGGTCGGGAGTGCGGAACGGGTCCCGACGGATGTCCTCTGTCGGCAAGGGTGGCGGGGGCTGTATGGGACGCTGGCGTTTGGGCTCCGTCGTCATCGTGGCCGTTGTTATCGTCGTCGTCGGGATTGGTGGTAATGGGCCTGTCGGCTGGGGGGCGGGAGGAGGCAGCCTCTCAGAGGACGAGGCAGCGGAGGTCGTGGTCGAGGGCTGCAAAGAGTCCGACATATCCAAATGAACCGAGATGTGGGGCTCGCGGTGGAGCTAACACGGAGCGAAAGGAACGGAAAAGAGGGAACCCGGCTTGCGAGCGGGGAAGTGACGGCGAGGAAGGGATGCTCCGAGGCATCCAGTTTCTCCGAACGCGTCCTTATGAGGTCGTGCTGGCGCACATGAGAATGAAGAGAAGACGTTGCAAAAGGTACACCGGACAACACATCTCGCATGCTTTCCTGGGTGCCAGGTCCCGGATGCCAGTTGATCAGTACCAAACAACCGCCGCCTCCCAGGCGCACAGTATGGTGGGCTTGGAGGTGCTCGTCCGATGCTTCTCAGACTCGAATATTCCCCCAGCGACACCGTGACGGCAGAAGCCAATGATTCCACAGCGGCGAAAAAGAGGGACAGACGCTGCGAGGCCATACAGCGTGTACGTTTGATCCCGACGAGGCAGACGCGGACCAACCCGATGACTTCTTGAGGCTGTTTGGGTCAGAGTTGGCAGTTCCCAACCGGCTCCAGACACGAAAGTCATGTCGAGACGCTCTGGCGCCGGTTCATAGCAAAGACTGAATGTCAGGAACCAGGACACGGCTCTGTGACAGACAGGAGAGTCGATCCGAGCATTCCTCATCAGAGACAAGTTGTTCGCCGTCACCGGGCTTTCGTAAGGGGACTTCGCGAAACGATGCGGGTCCGCCGCCGGCTCTGAAAGCAGAAGACGAAGGCCGACAGGAAGAGGAGGACGTCCACATTCGTTTGGTGAAGCGGCGCAGCCTGAGGCATTGTGTCGTATCTCGCGATTGGAACGTGGGACGGACACGACAAACGTGGAGCTGGGTCGCTCGCGGGCCAGGCCAAGACCAATGGGAGAGAGGGAATGTCCCATGCTCACCTTGTGTTCGCGGTAGGAGGAAGTGCGGCACTTGTCCTCGACTGCCCGCCCTGGATGCTCGACTGAACTGTCCCTGACGCCAACGGCTGAAGCGGAGATCGTCGGGGAGCAAATCCGAGCCCACGCTGTCACGGCCCATTGATGTCTCACGCTTTTGCAGAATGAGAATACGCCGGGCTTCCGGGGATTGGGCCCCGGAGGGCCGGAACTGTCGAGGCCAGGTGAAGATCGGGAGTGCTTTGAAAGGTCGACGGGCGTAGAGTCTAGAGGATACACGTTGTACACACGCGCATTCAAGCATTGATGGGGAAGCCGCGTGATCTCCAAGAGTTGCTTCTGGGTTGCGGGCACCTCGGGCGGTTGGAGTAGTGGGTGCTCCAAATCCAGTGGAAGCCGCCGCAAGGGTTACGCGCCAGAGACCCGGCGCGTGCAATCCTCAGTAGTGTTCGCGCCGTGGCGAGAGGGTATTGTGCTGTGTTCCTGAGATGAGGATTTTGCTTTCCACTGTTGAAAGTGGTTCTCCTATCAACGTCCTGCAGAGCATTTGGAAGAAGGAATGTCGGCCTGGGTCGTACGCGCCTCCCCGAGCATGCTTACATTGAAGCGAGCGACCATGAGGGCAGTGTCGATTGTACCTAACGCAAGAGTCAGCTCTTCCATCCATCTGGCATGGAAGTTCAATAACAGACGCTCCCTATCAGGCACCTGGACTGTGCGTCAACGGCGAGAGTTATGTGCATGCATTACGGTACTCGCCTCGATGAAGCGATCGAGTTACTGCAGTGGAAAGCGGTGCTTGAGGGGCGGCTGCTAGAATTCAGCTGTCATTGCGGGATACTCATGCGTCGGCCTGCCGCAATCCGCGTCAAATTCAGGCGGACTCCGACGCCAGGCTTCTCGAAGTACCGTCCTCGTGTCCGCGTTCCAAGCACCATTTGTCATCCAATCTAAGCGGGATGCGGATCACTCTGTCTTGCAGTTACGAGAGACACTTGACCGCAACTCGTGTTCTAGTCGTGTCCACGACGGAAAACGAAATGCGTCAATGAAAGCGAACAGAGGGAACGGGTTTTCGCATTGCGGAAAGTCTCGTAACGAAGAACCCGCAATGCGGATGAACTCCTCAATAGCCCGCTTCCGAAAATTAAAAGCACGTAAGCGGATTCCGCTCCTAAATCCTCCGAAACGGTTCAAGCGCCTCGAGCGTGCCTCAATCTATAATGCAATTGTGTCGCAGATGCTGCAGTACCGCGCACCCACAATATCGTGCTTCTTCAAGCAGTCCAGACGCTCGCGACTTGGGTGAGATTTTTCATCAACCCACGGGCCGCTTAGTGATGGGGGGCTACGGTACGGACTTCATGGATTCGCTATAAGTCCACGACTCGGGCCAGGGAAGGGTCGGAGCCCGTGCACAACTGCAAGATATTGAGGACACCCATGATAGTCCTCTAGACTATAGTACATCCAAGGGAGCTTGAGGAAGGAATCTACTTTGCAGATTGAGGTGACTCTGGGTGCCAAAATTCTTCAACTGCTGCAGTCAGCGGCGCCGTGCGCGGAGATCGATATGAACATTGAAGAATGTTGCTAGGTGGCATCTGGGGTCTGAAGGACAATATGCTAGACATCTCGCCTCTCAGGCCCCGGACCCATTCAATTCCAAGGCAGAATGGAAATCATCCCCGATGGAGCCATTCAACACATTGGACACAGGAAATGAAAGATCCAGACATTCTACCATCGGTAGGCAGATACTCCGCGACGGTGCGACCGCTGGTAGGACAATGGCGCAAGGCAGTTCAGAGGACGATGAACCGAGACCGACATGAGGCTTGGTCTGACCTCGACGAAACCGAAAAGAGCAAGAGATAAGATTCGCACCGATTGTCGTCTGGAGTGCCTGAATGGCAACTCGAAACGCCTTGAAGGACACATCTGCCATCATGGCCTGGCAGGCCGCGATGAAGATGGCAGACGTGCGGAGGTCCTGCCGAAAAGGGCCCGAACTCGCCGAGGGAATGGTGGGTATATGCGCCCTGTATGCGCCTGTCCGAGTCGTATTTGGTTTGGGCACGCTCTCCGAGTCGATTGGGTGGATAGTGAGGTCGGTTCGAGAGAAGTTGGATGGGTCTCGCAGCGCTTCGAATTCGTCTTCACCGCAAATGCAATGGCCTGGAGATGGGAGTCAAGGGAAGAGACGTGTAAGCGCCGAAACGAGCTGGGGCGGAGTCTAAAACTGTCACTCCGACTGAATGCCCGTGCCTGTCCCGCTGCCCGCTCCGCAGCCGTTTGTGTCGCAACCGCCAACTCGTCCTCGTCCCTGTCCCAGAATCCGACCCTGCAAGTTCTCGAGCTCTGTACTTCTCCCGACTATTCGCAACATGCAGAAGTGTTCGCCGCGCTTAGCCTTATCTTTGTCTGACGGATTGCGTCGTTCATATCGTGCGAACCTCCTCTAAGCTCCGGTCCGAGTCGGGTGTTTTCGACCACCACCTTTCTACACGCCGCTTCAGAACCGCCAAACAAGACACTTGCAATCAATCTGCTGTACATAATATGACGCCTTTATTATGGGATTCGGGCGAAATCATCTGCCAATACTGGTGATTGTCCTTGTTCAAGGTTTGTTTCTAGTCTGTCCGTCCGTCATCTTCGGGGCACTCACATCCTCGTTATCACCGAATCAGCGTCGCTCTAGACCTGTCCTGGCTGCCGGACATGAGCACCGGTTTCGAGCGCACAACGCCCTTGAATCCAGGCTATGCCGACGTGGTCGTTTCCTGCAGCAGACAAGCAGCCGCTCGAAAGGATTGAGTCCCGAGGCTTCCTTGTTTTCCAGACTTTGGACCGTCATGTTGAATATACGTATTCACTGAAGGCGAGTCCTTTACACCCCCGAAGCGTGAATGACGATGGCTTACAAGATACTTTGCGTCATGATGGTCTGGAGCAGTAGGAAACCCTCCGCGGCATTTCTTTCGGAGAATGCCAGCGTCGTGAGAAATAGACAACCATCTCAATACCCTAGGACTCCGGGTCTTCCTCATTGCTTTCAACTTCCATGGTACTCCCGGTACTGTGTGTATCTTATTCCATCTTTAACTGCGCCACGTTGGCCACATCGCCATTGAATCACTAGTTCTCTTCAGTCCGAGGCGTACGCCGACGGCCCGCGAATGGCGACGGCTCAAATCTTCTAATACAGGAACTGGCCTTCGATACATCCGATTCTCTGAGCGTTAGTCCTAACGCTAGGGCAGCCTTGCTCGGAATTTGCAACACGCCAGGTGTTTGTGTCCTTTGCCGACGTTGGCGCGATACGCAAAGCGCGTTCGAATGGACATGGATAAACAGTGCCTGGTTTATCGCGTCTATGTGCAGCCGCGATTGGACGCGGACGCTCGGGTGCATTCTATACGGCTATCCCCCGTAGATGGACCCTGCAGATTCGACATGTTCTTCCAGATACAATTCTGTCGAGCCCCTCAACTGTCCGGCGCATGGACATAGAACGTCAAGTATCGGACCTTGCGGGCGGCACATCTGTCTGGAGGCGACTTCTTGTGTCTCAACATCTCGGGTGTGCGTTTGCGTGCTCTATTGCGACCGCCTTCGCGTCCGTCGTGGCTTCGACCGTTATAAGGCCCTAAAAGGCCCTAATCAACTGCGAGGAATCTCCTTGCCCGCAAGACTGCGCCTCGGACCCTGCGCGCACGGAAGTCTACGCCCCACTAATCCTTCCCCTCACAGTCCTTCCCCCGTTGCCATGGACTACGACGCTTACGATGCCCTGCTTCATCACATCTTCAAGCAGGTGAGTCATGACGATGTCCAAGGCTCTTCTTCTTTCATTCATGCCAACGTACCTTGTGTCATAGACCCAGGGGGATGCCTGGTTCAAACCCTCAGAAGAGAACATCCACGCGGGCGTTTGTCTCCGCGAGGACAACAATAACTTCCGCGTGTTCCCCTACGAGAACGAATATCTAGAGCCGTTCGAGGCTGCCATCCGCGTTCTCAATCCCATCGTCGCCGTTAAGATCCGCAGTGCGGCAATCCACGCCGCCTTGGGTACCGTGTACGTATGCCCAGGCTTTCGATCTCCCTATCACTCACCCACCGCGTCTTGTAGCAAGGAGAATGCCGACTGCATCTATGTCGACAATGACACTCGTATCCAGATCATGGACACCATGGCCGTCCTCCCGCGCGCGGACAAGGAGCAATGCGCCGCCTTCATCGTAAGCTCGCTTCGCCCATGTTGACAGATCGACACCGACTCTCACCTTCGCTAACACTCATTCACAGCGCGACGAGCGCGTGATGGTCGTCTGGACGTACGACCTCGACAGCATCATCCCCACGTGCCGCGACTTCGAAGAGAAGCTCATCAAGCTCGTCGCCCACTGGACCCGCCGCGCCGCATTCGCCTCCCTCGCGAGCTCCGCCGCGCCCTCCACGACCGCTTCCGACGAGCACCTCACCGAGAAGACGAAGGCGAGCGAGAAGCCGTCCGCCGTGGTCCTCGCGCCGAAGGAAGTGAAGCCTCCCGCAAAGAAGAAGCGTGCGTGCGACATCTTCGGGTACTGGAAGGCCGACGCGAGCGACCTCGAGAAGACTGCGGAGGGCCCGTCCGCCCGCCCGATGCGCATGTTCGCCCCCGTGTACTGCGGCCTGGGGGCCGCCCTGTCTATCTGTGAGCCTTCCGTTTCCTTTCGTCCTTCTGGCGCGGGTATGCTCATGCGACCATCAGTCTTCATCGGGAGCGGGGCCAGTGTGCTGCTCGAAGAGTCTCTCCTGGACGGGAACTGGGCCCGCTTCGCGCTGCTCGTCACCGCCCCATTCCTGTTTTGTGTCTCATTGGTGCGTCCACGTCGGCCCTCGGCCTCAGGGATCGCCGTTCTCCCATGTCCCCAGGACGTGCGCTGATGGCGGATCCTCTGTCTCCTCCAGTTCTTCTCCCTGATGATCGTGACGAACATAACCTATGTGTACGTCCCTCTTCCCCTTCCCCTTCCACCCCCTCCTCCGTGGACATCGGGCCCGGTGGCAGCGAGGGCCCTGTAACGCTGATTCGGTTTGCACTTGGCTGACACGTTCTCCCGCATGTATGTTGCACATTGTATTGGCCCCGCCCGCTGCAGCCTCGGGCCGGTCGCGCAGTTCCACGAGAACTCGAAGTACTACTCGGCTGTCCCCCCTGCGCCGAACAAATTAGTCGACGAGAACCTGCCCCACGTGACGATCGAGATGCCCGTGTACAAGGAGAGTCTCACAGAGACCATGTAAGTTCAGTCCACCACCGTTCCTATTCCCACTCCACTCTTCTCCCTCCCGTTCCGAGCACGGTGTCGTCGGAATGGGTTAGGCGCTCCCGCCCAGCCCTCGGGTCGCATCTTCCGGGCAGCTCCACCGTCCGTGGAAACCGGGTGCGGACGGGAGATTAACTTTTTGAGTTTCCTGCTGCGAGATCTACGGAGGAGTGCTAACGTACGCTTATGCCCCACTTCCGTTTGCTCCATAGTGCGCCGTCGGTGTACTCCTTGAAGAAAGCAATGCAGACGTACGCACGGCAGGGCGGCACCTCCTCCATTTTCGTGCACGACGACGGCCTGCAGCTCATCTCCGAGGAGGAGCGCCAGTCGCGCATCTCGTTCTACGCGGACCACAACATCGGCTGGGTCGCCCGCCCCCCGCACAGCGGCGCGCCCGACGGGTACAAGCGCGCGGGCCGGTTCAAGAAGGCGTCGAACATGAACTACGGCCTCGCGCTCTCGCTCAAGATGGAGAAGCACATCCTCGCGCTCGAGGCCGCGAACCCGTCCGCGACAGATGACTTCGCGGAGGATGGCGTGAGCATGGAGGACCGCGCGCTCGAGATGGCGATCGAGGAGACGTTCGAGGAGAGCGGGCGCAGGTGGCGGCCGTGGGCGTGCAACGGGCGGTCGCTGCGCGTGGGCGAGCTCATCCTCATCGTCGACTCGGACACGATCGTGCCCGAGGACTGCCTGCGCGACGCCGCGCGCGAGCTCGCGGAGTGCCCCGAGGTCGCGATCATCCAGCACGAGTCGGACGTGATGCAGGTTGCGCACCATTATTTCGAGAACGGGATCACGCACTTCACGCGGCGCATCAATCGGTGCATTTCAATGTGCTGTGCGAACGGGGAGGTCGCGCCGTTCGTCGGGCACAATGCGTTCCTTCGGTGGTCTGCCCTGCAGGACGCAGCGTTCATTGACGAGGCGGATGGGAAGAAGAAGATCTGGTCGGAAAGCAACGTGTCGGAAGACTTTGACATGGCGCTCCGCCTGATGTTGCGCGGCTATGTCATTCGTTGGGCGACATACTCTAATCGGGGCTTCAAGGAGGGCGTCTCCCTGACGTGCGATGATGAGCTCAACAGGTGGCAGAAGTATTCATATGGTGAGTGTGCCACCCCCTCAATTCGGCTTCAGCCCTGACATCGTGAATCAAGGATGCAACGAGCTCATTTTCAACCCGCTCGTTCAATGGTGGCGCAAAGGGCCAATCACGAAGCAGTTGCGCACCTTCATGTGGTCGAACGCTCCTGTCCACTACAAGATTGGTATGATGTCGTGTGAGTAACAAGTCTCATGTCAATCGTCCAGACACTCATCCGCACATCCAGACATGTTCTCGTACTGTAGGTGCTGATTGCTCTCGTCGTGTAATAGGCGCTGACAGACACCATAGACGCTCTTTCAGGCGCCTTCGTTCTTTCCACCATGAACTACTTCCTCCTCGGCTGGAACCTTCCGGTATGTCGTCGGCAATACGTCATGCGGGGACGTCCTAACACCGTTTTGGCAGATCGATAACTACTACGAGCATAGTTTTGAGATCTGGCTGGCGTGCACGGTCGTCTTCCCCGGCGCGGGTAACCTCGGCTTCACGATGCTCGAATACCGCCTTGGCTCTCGGTCGCTGTTGGACTCTGTCACCGAGAATCTGACATGGATTCCATTCTTGTCAGTCTTCTCCCGTCGTACCTTGCCGAAACGCTTCCTGACGCGCGCCCGCCTTGCAGCTTCTTCTTCTTCGGTGGCCTGAGCATTCACTTGTCGCAGGCACTGCTCGCGCACTTGTTCTCGTACAACATCACCTGGGGCGCGACGAAGAAGGAAGTCGAGCGCTCCAACTTCTGGCAGGAGGTGCCGAAGATCTTCAAGCGTTTCTGGATCGCGCTCGTGTTCTCCACCGTTATGATCTTTGTCATGGTCATTCTCACGACGGACGCTGTTCCCATCGGATGGCGCATTTTCGGGTGGGATTGGGCTGTCATCGTGCCGCTCGCGTACGTTCGCCATGTCTGATGTTCGTTAGCAGACGTGGACTAACGGGTGCTCACCGCTTCACAGGATTGTGGTTGGGTGCCATATCCTCTATCCCGTAAGTGTCTTCCCCTTGCACACCTCCGCGCTGCTGACACCGTGACTAGATCCTTCTCAATCCCTGGCTCATGATCTTCTCTTATTAATGTATTTTTCTGAGTGACATTTTGCCCAAGGACTCCCGCGTCGGTCTCCGCTCTCCTCGAAGACTGTACCATATTTTAATGGGCGCACCCTGATAGATGTATATAACACGCCTATTCTCTGCGGATCGGTATGTACGATATTCTGTATCGGACTACGATTCCCTCTCCTTTGATGCAGGGTTACGATATGAATATGTTGTTAGGCGATAACGCTCGCATCTATCCACTCATTTGTAGAATACTTGTGCTGTAGCGGACTGTAAATATCAAATACTATTATCATAACACTTCCGCATTTCATGGCAGTAGTCATGTTTGCCAGGCTTCATCTCGCGCAAAGTCACCGCGCGATGATGGTCAGACGTATAACGAACCAAGATTTGAGGGGAAGATGCAAAAACATTGAGTCGGCCCAGGATCGAACTGAGGACCTTCTGTGTGTTAGACAGATGCGATAACCAGCTACGCCACCGACCCTTACATACATGCGCTTACGCGAATTATAATATGTATTCATCGGTTCATCAATCAATTTATGGCTCGCTTGTGTCACCGTCCCCACAACGCCAGGCTGTCGCAAGGCTGTCGACCACTGTCTTCCAGTTCAGTCCCAGTCTGCACGATCACCGATGGCTTCAGGATTATGATTCATGCTGGAACAACAGTAATTAGTAAGACTGACATTGGTAGCTTTAGCTATAGGAACCTGAGGTGGCGACGCACGGACCTGGTAAATCTACCCTTCGGACAGCATGCCGTGGGGTCTGCGAAGAGACTGACTGGGACCGGAGTTCAGGTTGGTACAAAGGGATTAATAGCATACAGTACTTGGGTTCATGCGTCGAGCATGACATCACAGCTGTGAGTAAACCTGGTGGCCGTCCGAGTCGTCTCTATGGACGAGAACCCCGAACGGGCTTCTCCAATATTATCCCCAAGGCCCTGGATCGGCGTTCGAGGTTGCCTCGATGCTCGGCTGGGACGGAACCGTGGAACCAAGGCACACGTTCATTTCGCCTTACCACATGGCGGTCTTCGGAGCAACACCTCGACGGTACGCGTCCTCTCATGTTTTCGGCCGCTTTCGGCTCCGCCCATTACGAACCGTTTGTCATTCCGCCAAGCGAGAGGTGCCTAGCAGGCGTCAGCACATACGAAAGGCGAAGCCGAGAAGCTAGGCTCGGATCGTCAAATTGGACTGTATCCGGGGACCCTCAATAATGCCCTGTAGGCTGTCCAATTGGATCCGGCTCGTGCTATGGCGCGACGGCGGCGAGGGCCCGTTGGGTAGTCGTCCTCGCACGTTGTATATCGGATGGAAGATCGCCGGGTTCAAGTTGACTCCGAGACGGTGCGCGAACTGCCCTCCTCGATCTTAGGATGCCAACGATAGGAGACGAAGCACCCGACGACGCTCAACCACAAAATCTTTGGCAGGGCGTCGCGCCGGTGCGCGATATGGTCAACCGTCTAACCGACTTATCTCGCCGGGCGGCGAGAGCGGGCTGCCCTGCGGGTTTAGTTCGCCCTCTCGAGGACGTTCTCTCTTCTTCGGCAAGCCGCCCTCCAGATACGCCAACACCGCCTGAAACGGTGCGTAGAATGATATCGGGATCCTGCCTTGATAGAGGAGAAGCCGGCGGGCGTGGCAGTCTCTGTGATTCCGGTGCTTCCTTGATATTCGGAAGGCAACCAATTCTTCGCGTCCTTCCGTAGCATTCTCCCAGTTCCCACTGGTGACACATTGTGTCTATCTAGCTATAGGTGGGGACCCGAAGTAGTTTATTGGACTATCAACCCATTCCTTATATTCTCTGTAAGATACAACGAAAGGCAAGCACCACACGCACATCGGACCGAGGGTGAAGAGACGAGTATTTTAGTGAATGAATCCAGGTACACTCATTAACGTCCAACAGGTATCTCTAGCGCGACGCAAAGATGTAGTATACGAGCAGCCCGTCAACCCTAGAAACCTACAAAAGAGAAACAAAGCATGGGAGTCCTATTTCCGACAATACATCGTCAGGGATATCAAGTATCTACAATCGCCCGTCATGTCCATGGATAAGCTACAAGCGGACAGGCAGGAGCGCCGCCGTGCCCGCGGGCTATGCGAGAAGCTCAGGAACGCAGCAAGTAAACGCTGCCAAACGCAGCCTTCAATACGAGAAGACCATAAACCATGGGTTGAGGACGATCTGTCAAGCCGCATGTCAGTAGTCAGTCACTGCCTATACCCTGCATCGCAGGGAAGCACGCATCACGCACCGGATATGCGATATGGCAGCCCGCGACGATACTGTGGCCGGGCTTCGTGAGCACTGCGGAGGAACAGAACGCGACAAGCAAAGACGACTTACGCGAGCGGCACGATAACGGCCCAGTCCCAGCCGAAGATGCGCCAGCCGATGGGGACGGCGTCCGTGGCGAGGATGACCATCGCGGCGCAACACGCGAGGCTGATGACGAGGGCAAGCCAGAAGCGCTTGAGGATTTTGGGGACCTCTTGCCAGAAGTTCGACCGCTCGACTTCCTTCTTCGTCGCGCCCCATGTGATGTTGTACGAGAAGAGGTGGGCGAGCAGGGCCTGGGAGAGGTGGATACTGAGCCCGCCGAAGAAGAAAAAGCTGCCGGTGACGTCAGGAATTACGCAGTGTAGAACCGAGAGGAGGAAGACTCACAAGAAAGGCACCCATGTGAGGTTTTCGAAGAGCGAGTCCAGGAGGCTGCGCTGGCCCAATCGGTACTCGAGCAATGTGAAGCCGACGTTCCCTGCGCCGGGGAAAACCACTGTGCAGGCCAGCCAGATTTCAAAACTGTGTTCATAGAACCCATCGACCTGAGAGAGAACATGAGTATAGATTTACAATCGAATACCGAAGGACTTACCGCAAGGTTCCATCCGAGAAGGAAGTAGTTCAGGACCGAGAGCACCGAGGATGCCGCGATACCATCTATAGAACTAATCAGGATATGGAGTCTGATGTCATGGAACCCCACATACAGTACGAGAACATGTCTATGAGACCTGTCAGCTAGGCACATAGCACAGGGAAGAGGAAGACGTACAAGCCATCATACTAATCTTATAATGCACTGGAGCACTCGACCATACGAAGGTCCTGAGCTGCTTGTTAATCGGCCCTAAGCGCCACCAGTCGATGAGCGGGTTGAAGATGAGCTCGTTGCACCCTACAACCACCGCTTCCTATCAGCGCCGTATGCCTGCACAACGACCCGAAGAGAGCGCATACCATACGAATACTTCTGCCACCTGTTGAGCTCATCGTCGCACGTCAGCGACACACCCTCCTTGAACCCGCCCTCCGAGTACGTCGCCCAGCGGATGATGTACCCAGCCAGCTGCAACCTGAGGGCCATATCAAAATCTTCCGACACGTTGGTCTCTGACCATATCTTCTTCTTCCCGTCCGCCTGGTCGACAAACGCGGCATCCTGGAGCGCACTCCATCTGAGGAAGGCGTTGTGCCCGACGAACGGCGCGACCTCGCCATTAGCGCACGCCATCGAGATGCACTTGTTGATGCGCCGGGTGAAGTGCGCGATCCCGTTCTCGAAGTAGTGGTGCGCGACCTGCATGACGTCGGACTCGTGCTGGATGATCGCCACTTCCGGGCACTCCGCGAGCTCGCGCGCGGCATCGCGCAGGCAGTCCTCTGGCACCACCGTGTCCGAGTCGACGATGAGAATGATCTCCCCGACGCGCAGCGACCTGCCGTTCTCCGCCCACGGCCGCCATTTCCCGTCGCTCTCTTCGAACGTCTCCTCGATCGCCAGTTTGAGCGCGCGGTCCTCGAGCGCCTCGTCGGAGGGCGAGAGGGTGCCGGCGGCGTCGAGTGCCTCGAGCTCGAGCAGGTGCTTCTCGAGTTTGAGCGAGAGCGCGAGGCCGTAGTTCATGTTCGACGCCTTCTTGAACCGGCCCGCGCGCTTGTACCCGTCGGGCGCGCCGCTGTGCGGGGGGCGCGCGACCCAGCCGATGTTGTGGTCCGCGTAAAACGAGATGCGCGCCTGGCGCTCCTCCTCCGAGAGGAGCTGCATGCCGTCCTCGTTGATGAAGATGGAGGAGGTGCCGCCCTGGCGCGCGTACGTCTGCATCGCTTTCTTCAGGGAGTACACGGATGGTGCGCTGCGGGGAGTAGGCGGGCGTCAGCGACGAGTTTATTCGAAGCAGTGGACGTAAATAATGGAAGGCGGGCCCGCGACGATCCCGGGCGCAGTGGACAGCAGCTTAAATGCTCTTGCACCACAAGCCGTAATCGAAATCATGGCGCCACGTATGGAGCGCTTGGATGGTAAAACCGCAACTCAAGATCTACTCCACCACCGTCGCGGCGCCACAGTGTGATCGTCGGTCTCGCACAAATATAGCAAAGTGTAAGGATAAGTATAACCACATCACACTCACATCGTCTCAGTCAGGCTCTCCTTGTACACCGGCATCTGGATGGTGATATGGGGCAGGTTCGTATCGACGAGTTTGTTCGGGGCAGGCTTGACAGCGGAGTAGTACTTGGAGTTCTCGTGGTATTGCGCGACCGGGCCGAGGCTGGAAAGAAAACATTGAGTAATGTGGAAGCATGTAGGTGCAGGGCGTTACGTACATGTACGAAACATTCGTGACGATCTGTAGCGAGAAGAACTGTACGGCAACCATAAGCGACGGCAGAGGTGAAGGCAATGATCACGTTGGGACGTACCAAGGAGACGCAGAGCAGGAATGGCGCAGTGGCCAAAAGCGCGAAGCGCGTCCAATTCCCGTCGAGGAGAGACTCCTGGAGCAGGATCGAGACACCGCTGGCAATGAAAACTATGGAAGAACCGATAAGCCAACACCTTTAGCACATGAAGCGCAGAACGACCGACATATGGACATCGCGACGCCAAAACCATTGTAGAACGGGGCGAACAGACGAACAGGTCTCGGCGAGGGCCCGTCCGCGACCTTCTCGACATCGCCCTTGTTGGCGACAAAATAGGACAGGCCCCAGAAGCGGGTCTTCTTCGGGGCCTTATTGCGCGCGGCCTCGGCCTCGAGGGCGCTTGGGACCTCCTTGGCGTCCGCCTCGGCGCGCTGCTCCTTGACCTTCTCGGTGAGGTTTACGTCCGAGGACGCGCTCGACGACACGTCGACCGAAGGCGCAGACGAGGAGAGGTTGGCGCGGCGGTCCCAAACGAGCTTGATGAGCTTCTCCTCGAAGTCCCGGCACGTCGGGATGATCGTGTCGAAATGATACGACCATACGATGAGCACGCGCTCATCACGCTGTGATTACGATCCATATCATGTCAGCACGGTGCGGGCTCAACTGGAAAGAAGAGAGAAAAGAGATGAAGAGTGGGACTTACGATGAATGCACCGCACTGCTCTTTGTCCGCACTGCCTAACAGCAGGATGGAGTCGAGGATCTGGATGCGCGTGTTCTCATCGACGTAGATGGCGTCCGCGTCTGGCTTGCTGCGGATCACATCAGAGCGGCGTGTCAGTCAGCGCGGTCCGCGGACGTGAGCGGGGGGGACGAAGGACGGAGATAACCCACACAGTGGCGAGCGCGGCGTGGATGGCGGCGCTGCGGATCTTGACGGCGACGACGGGGTTCAGGACGCGGACGGCGGCCTCGAAGGGCTCGAGGTAGATGTTCTCGTAGGGGAATACGCGGAACACGCCAGTGTCGACACGGAGGCAGACACCGGCGTGGACGTTCTCTTCCGAGGGCTTGAACCACGCGTCTCCCTGAGTCTAAAGGCAAAGCGGGGGTTGAGCGTGCATGGTGAGAGACGATGGCAATGGAAGCGACGGCGGAGACGCACCTGCTTGAAGATGTGGTGGAGCAGAGCGTCGTAGGCGTCGTAATCCATGTCGGACGGAGAATGGTGACGCGAGGTCCGGCGGTGTGTGAGGGGAGGTGGAGCGACCAAGCCTGGCGAGACTTTCCGAATATCGCCTTAGATATAGGATGCGGTACATGGTAGTGGGAGATGGCCTCTATCAGCGTTCTCAATCCGGCGCAGGACCTTCGCCGAGTTGAGGGAGATACACTGCCCAGGGGGAAGGCATCATACTGTTGACATACAGGGAGACAAGAAGCTGGACGGCACACATGCACGGCAGCCTATCGCGTCCGATCCGGGGCGCCAGGAGGTGACTGGGACGGTGACACAAGTCGGGGACGAGTTATGTCGAGCGCAGGGAGAACGCCTCTGGCCGAGGGAGCGAGGCAACATCGCTACCCTGGATCGCGAGATCTGACGCACGCATCCCGGCGGCCCGCGAGGACAAGGACGCTCTGAGTCTGTGAACAGGGTCTGAGCGCTGCGCGGTACGCACGGTAGCTGGCCGACTTACCGCCGTGACATATGTAGATATTAATGTTCTTGATGGGAAAATAGTATTCCGGACGATTCTCAGGCGGTCGGCTGTCTCATTAGATGAGATGCGGAGTGTCGTCAGCACCCACGAGGAAGGATAAACAGCTTGAAGGTCAGCGAATCCAAGCTTCTCTGCGCCTCGAAACCTCGGAGCTGGTGGTACTTCAGACGGCCAACTTTTCGGCAAGATGAAAGACTTACCCACACCATCGAGGATCTTCCTACCGATGCTCCCATTGAATGTAGGGCAGCCCATGTCAGTGAAGGCTCGTACTCCACTCCTACGTAGAGTTGGCTAAGTCGTCGGCCAGCTCAAGTGAAGCAAGCTTCGGGCTCCTCGTAGAGTCTCCGAGGATCCGCCACGTGTAGTTGTTCGCACGAAGTGCCACAATGCTCCGCGCCTAAATTTTTACTGGCGGCGACGTCCAGCCTCGTCCAGCCCATTCCTCCTCCAGCTTGAGCACGACCATCGTGTCGGTTGTACAAGGTATGCCGGTCAATTGTGCAATTATATCTTCCTCGATGATCACAGACTAGATTGCATTGTCACACACTGGCAGGCACATCGCCCTGGGCCCGCACCCGCCGACGTTGCTGTCATCTCGAACGAGTGGTTGCCTCGAGGCTCCGTTGGTCCTCAAATCTTTACCATCGTTAGCGGTCTTCGGCTTCGTGATCCACAATTGCCGCGTATTGCCGTTCCTTGCTGCGTTTGTAACCCTTTCGGACTCGTTCATCTTCTAGAAGACCATCACTTATCTCTCCCCTTTTCAACTTGAAGCTCGGCCTCTTCGCTTTCGAGGCACTCTGATTTCCGACTTTGAAGCCCCAATGGATTGACCCGAAGCTGACCAGAGCTGACTCCGACGCAATGGAGGCTCTTCGCTTCCATATTTCCAGTCGGCGACATTGCGGCCCAGCTCACGGCTGACGGCAACTACACATTCTCCTGGAGTCTCATCAAGTCCATCTCGAGCCCCAACCTCTCAGGTGAGTGATGGTACCTCTTCTATCCTCCCCCTCATCTCCATCCTGACCGTTCGTGCTGCACGGACGTCGCATGTTGTCTTCGGCTCCCCCATCGATGGCGGTCGGGCCTGTCTCTCCAGCCTGCTTCGCGCACACCCAGACCTCTTGCAAACGCCTTCAAGCCAGCATGCACCCCATGTACCGTGTCCATTGTCCTCCAGCGTATGCTTCGTCGCCCGTCATAACTGCGCAGGACATCCGAACTTCAAACTCAGTATCCTGCGCGCCGGTATCTTACAGTGGCGCACGTCCTTTGTCACGACTCACGTCGATCAAAATTGCGAGCGCGCAAATGCTCCCCGCATCGACGTACTTATGGCAGGTCTCTCGCTCCCTCCGGTCCACACAAACGCCAGGGACACCTCTCTGATGGCAGAGCGGATCGCAGCTTCGATCTCTCGATATATCTGCTGGCAGCACTGGCGCGCTCGAACCTTTCCTGGGAAACGACGTCACACGCACTCAACCGAGGCGAAGACACCTGCTTTCTGTTACCGCCGCCGACATTTTGAAGTTATCGCATCCCTCTCATGCATGCGCCACTGAGTGAATCAAGTTACTCTTCTGACCTGGAGATTCTGCCTGATGTGCAGCTCGGGAGTCAGCCGTCCGCCCCTACTCTCCTCGCCCCTCCTCATCGCATCCCTAGGGCCCTTCCCCCCTCGCCAACGGGACGTCGGCCTTGCGAACTTCATGAGCAGTACGCGGTTTGCGGCGTGCGGCTGTTCCGCCCGATCCTCCCCCTCGCGAGCGGCGACTCTCTTTCGAGGGAAGGACTACGAGCCCGAGCTTCCTCCAGCCCCTCCTTTCCTCCGCCTATGTTTGATCGCCCATCGCTGGAACTCCCGGGAGGCGCCTTCGGCCGCGACTGGCGCTACTCCCGCTGGCAATCCCACCGCTTTGCACGACGCAAGTGCGCTCCTTCGGGCTTCCGCAAGGCGGCTTCTTCCGCTTACTGGGCGTAATCGAGCGAAGGTATTACCCTCAAGAACACCGTGTTCCGCGGCAAGTGGAGTGGACCGTTCCACAGCGCGATCTGCAGGGGAGCAGTAGTCATAAGAAGTGCAATGACCTTCCTCGACACGCGGACCCGCGAAGAATCTGCAGCTGGTCGTCCGCCAGGAGCACCTTCACAGTCCTGGCTTCGTGCCTCGCAACCCACGGTCCGTCGCCTCTCTTGCAAGTTTTCCAACAGCGCTCGCGCTGGAAGCGGTCTGTTACCGCTCATGGCGACGGGGTGCAGGGAGACGAAAACACGAACGCATCACTGGTGGGCACGGCGGTCGCACCTCGTTTCCCCGACCGCGAGCGTCGTGGAACTTGGAACTTCTTGGAAGGACTCGGATTCCGACGGTCCCTGAGGCTACATCTCCCTACTCCGCTCCGCGTTGACTTGGGACCCGGACGTGGGGGCCTCGACACAAACACAGACACACCTGCGCTGAATCGCCGCTGCATCGACACAGACACGCGGGGCCTTTGCCTTCGCGCGTTTGAATTAGCCGTCGACCCGGACGCGTCTGCCCGAGTACGTATCTGGTTTACGCTATCTGGAACGTACTTCCACCCACGGGCGTCCTAGGAAGCAGGACGCAAGACCGCCGTCACTGTCAGATAACCTCGAGGCTGGCATGGGCAGGGCCCCTGCACCGGGGGTGGCGCGGCCCGCTTGCCTTGGAAGGTCGTCACTCGACGCCTTTGCCTCGACTGATGTTCGAGCCTTACGGTTACCGCACCGCGATGGCCGACTCGACGGGGGCGACGGACGCACATGCACGCCGGCATCCAAAGTCGAGTTCCAGCCCCGAACCAGACTCCTGCCCCGCACGCGGACTGTCGTCGAGGACCTCGACGTCCGCCGCAGTCGCACTTCAACGCTTCAACCTCTGAAGTTTGATCATGAATCAGGGACCTGGGACCCGGAACGGTGGATGGTTGCTGTAAGCGTGGGTCTGTGATAGCTGATTTCGAGGTCGAATTCGGTGACGATGACAGCGGGGGTTGCGCATGCCAATGTACGCAAGGCGGACGCGAACAAGTTCAGGACTGAATTGTTCCTGCTGCGCGCTTGAGATACACGTTGCGCGGCGCGAGGGGGGGCTTCTTCGCATCTGTGAGGAAAGATTAATCATTCATGTACGTTCATAGAGCGAAGGTCGGTGTACAGCTAGATTTGAACTTAGGGCTCTCGCGTGTGCTGGAACTATTGAGTTGAGGAGCACGGTCTTCGCGTAATGTAATGTCTAAGTTTGGTGGTGCCTTGAAAGTACGTCGCTGGGACGCCGCGGTGACGATTCCGTTGCGTATACTGAGAGTGTGGCCTATTTGTGTTCTCCAATGAGTGCCTTCGTGTATAGTACGTGCGTATGCATGACGCATGGCCTGGGGGATGATCACATCGAAGGTGTTCTTTAACTGTATTTATGCATAGTTTGAGCCCTGGAAACTGAACTCGCGACGTTTAGAACCATGGAAGTATTTAGTGTACTATGAATCTAGTGAATGTCGATTACTGAATCTTGTGGTTCGGAAATGTGTAGGCGGGCTATACCGAGTCAAGCCGGGAAAGGATCCAAGCTGTCGGCAAGCAGTTTCTTCGTGTTCAGTTACGGACTGTTCTTGAACTCATTACCGAGCCAGGGTTAACTGTCCTCTCCCCGCGCGCATAGGTCGTTTATCGTCTGCCTTAGGAGACGAAGCCAAGGTGGGTGCCGGTGGGATGTGCGTGCGTAAGGACGGTTAGTGGGCTACTCAGACTCAGAGCATACTAATCAGTCGTCGGGAAACGAGTCGTCCGCCAGTGCGAAGAATGTCAATTATATGTCTTATTGGAAAAAACGAGGTCCAACAAGTAACTGTAATCTGATAGATTATTCCGATGTCGACTGAGCGACGATCATGTGGAAGGAGAAGGGAACTTCAACACTCAACTGCGCGAACGACATCGACCCGTCATGCATCCTGGCTGGCTTGAACTTGGGGTACGCGAGAACCGCTTAGAGCAGCACCTGAGCTTCACTGTTGATGACAATGACTAGATTCTAGGCGTACTGGCATTAAAGTGTAGTTCTTCGATGGCACCATCAGCAAAATGTGCAGTTTGCTATCGTAAGCGACCGCTGCAGACAAAGGTGACGGCCACCCGTCTCACCTACTAGTTATGATCGGATATGATCAGAAGCCGTCGAGAAGACCCAGTACGATGACCTATGACAGTGTAAGACCAGCTAATGCGGAGCGAATGATCATATAAGATCACTCACCCTCGTACCCTTCCGACTTTGAAACCAGTTCATGTTACCCTGGAGGTCAATATGTGCTGTATAATGCGCCAGGCTAATATTCTCGGGTCTGGAAAGACAAAGCAGCTGCAGTAAGTACCTTTACAGTGATTTGCAAAAAACACTGCAGGTCGAGCTTGCCGACGACCTGTCTGCCCCGCGCGCTAACTTCCCGTTTTGGATATTGCACGCTTCCGGCGACTCCCTCCTCGGAGCCAGTTCTCCCACTACCACCCCATTTATCATTCGAAAAGTGGCTGTTCGCGTCCACAAGTAGAAAGAAATTCTTTCCGAAGCAGTCTACCGAAATTCCTGGGAGCGGGTAGCCCCCACTGTGCGATGGCTGAAGGCTAATCAGGCGCCCCCGCCACATGCCAAACAAGCGCAAACATGTTAGCGCTCGAAGCGAACACAAGCCAGCGCGAGCGAGCCTGCAAGTCTTTTTTGCAAATCACTGTAACCTTAACGCGTTCAAGATAGGGAAGATTCGAACTGAACCGTACTGAACCGTACGCGTGCATCGTTCGGTCTCACACATGTGACCAAGTGATTGACCCTGGGCGGACCGCCACACGAGTCGTAAGGGGCATTGGTGGTGCCGGCTTGTTCCGGGATGCTCGGCAGTGTACAAATTCTCTCCTTTACCACCCCCATTTCCCCTTGCCACTTGTCCTCAACGACCAAGTTTGCATCGCTCAGGACCCACGACACCCGAACTCTGCATGCCTCAACAGCAAAGCCCCCAGCCGTCTTTCGGGTCTCAGGAGCTGCTTCGGCAAGCCGTTCTCCTTCTCTGCGACCATCCCCTCTCTGGTGCTCGCCACGTCATCAAGATGCCTCCTTCTAGCTGTGCTGCCGTGTCCGACCTGCTGAGCATGCCTGGAGTCTAGGTCTTGACCGCCTGTGGTCCATGCCTCTAGGAGGCCATTCTTCGGATGCTGCGTCACTTGCCTGCCATTCTCTGTCGGTATCTCTGTCGGCTTGGTTCTGCGGGTTGTCGCTTGGGCAGGGCTTACTTGAAGGCCATCTACCTGGACCTGCGTGCCCTTGGTATCCCTGTCCGTCAGTTTTCAGCTCAGCAAGACCTCGGCCATGCCAAGTGTGTTGCTTCGCAGTCATGCCTCCTGGCGTCATTGGTTCATGCTGCCGGCCTTCTCGCATCCTTACATCAACCCCTCCCGTACGTACGTCCTCCTCACACCTATTCCCGCCTTGCCCCTCGAGTCTTCGCTCGCGCTCGTCACGCGTTTTTCCGTATTTGTATAGTGCATGTACATATTACCTGTAGCTCTGCAATAATATATTAATTCAACCTATTTTCGGCGTGACATATGAGGACTATCGCAAGCCTACATTGTGTGGTAGATACCGACCAGGATTCGTCTACAGTGGTCTATCTTGATCAGACTCTGCGGGGCATAAGATCATATATGATCAGATGTTGCGGGTGCTCTGATCACCTGAGATGGACTCTGATCATATATTACCAGCCCACATAGGTGTTCTATCACTAAATACAGAGCTGACCGTATGCTACTGAGTATATCATATACGATAACCCATGATATTAGTATACCCCCTTTTGCTGATGACCAGCGAAGTCCATGAGGTGGAGTTTGAACTTGTTATTCCGATCCAGGTGTGGAATTCGAATTCTAACGGTGGAGCACTAAATTTATCGTCGCTCTGCTCCAGCCACCACGGAAGGACTTTCGCCCTAACCTTGTTCAGCTTGTTTACTCCCTCGAGACTTTCAGCTTCAGCCATGGCCCCTCGGCAGATGTTCCTCCCGTCCCAGCCGCCAATCACCATCATTAGGGCAGGGCTTGTCCTTATCAACCATCCAGGGGTCGATGAAGCGTGATTCATTTTTCCTGCCTACACTAGTGACGAAGATCCCAATGACCCTTCCACAACGGTCTGTGGCATATGTTATCATCTTGCTCTCGACGCATGTCGTGTTATCACCAGTTATGCTGCTAAGAGCCAGAATGACTTCCTCGCAAGGGACCGTGAAGGCAAAATCCCCATATCCATCGACGACACCCGGCCCCTAATGCCGGGCGACTACTACTACTTCCTTGGTCCTCCTGACGACGCCGCCAATTGCAACTATCCCATCGTGAAGAGCTTCTCAGCGTTCAGGTTTCCTACGCAGATGCCTGACCACTGGTACCACACCCGGGGCATCACGCGGCTCACGTCTGCCGACATTATCCCCT
>BACB01001551.1:0-41710 GCA_000338015.2 Ganoderma multipileum BCRC 37180
CCAGTGTCAGCGTCGCCAAACCCCAGAAAGAAAACCAGCACCGCGGAGGTCCAAGCAGAAGCACTCACCCAGATCTTCTCCCTGTACCCCGTCCCGACCGGCATCCGGAGGTACACGCCCCCGTCCCCCCTCGCAAGCGAGCAGTACTTCGCCTGGCTGTCCATCCGCGTCGGCGCGCGCGTCACGCCCAGCACCTGCCCCACACGCTCGTTGAAGCTCAGCTTCGCGTGCGCCTTCTCCACGCTCTCCAAGAAGTTCAGCGTCTCCTTCGTGAACGTCGGGATCGTCAACCTAGTCCGCGCCGGGCCGTCCCACGCGGCGAACGGGTTCTCGAGCGGGAGCTGGTACGCGCCCTGCCCGCGCACGGCGACGAAGATGCACCCGCGCGGGCCCGCGGGGTCCGCCGCGGAGACGGGGAGGTTTGGGCAGCCCATGACGCCGAGCTCGACGCGGGCGTCGACGAGGAGCGCGAGGCAGACGGCGTACTGCTCGCCGCGGAGGAAGCCTTTCGTGCCGTCGATGGGGTCGAGCGTCCACATGCCTGTCGGACGAATCCGTTAGCGAAATCTGCTGTATTAGCGTGAGGAGGCCCATGGTTGGGTATATGCGCAGCGAAGAAGCGAAATTGGGGCCTCTGAGGACTATGAAGCCAGCGCGCCCCTTCGCAGTGTATGCGTGCTCCCGCTCACGCTGCGAGATCACTATAAGTACCAGTCGCGCGGAAGAGATGACGGCTGCAAAGCAGAGGCGTAGATGTAGAGGTGAACGCCGATATGCCTTGCCATTACCCGCTAAGAGTGAGGAGAGACAGCGATCGACTCACCATCTACTCCAGCTTGCGCATACAACGAGCCATAGACACACATCGCGATGGCCGCGTTCCCCCCAACAGATCGGGGGGGGGGGGGGGGGGGCAATCAGGGATCGAAGGGATGAATTGAGCCCACGGTGCAAACAGTGGCACAAGCAGTGACAAATGCGGCTTGTGGTGGCATCAGGACGCGAGACGGTGGGTGTATGCACCCATGACGAAAGATACGTATTCTTTCGATAATGCGAAGGCAGCACTGACGTATATGAAGAAAAGCACGACCCTGGCTCGAGTCGCGATGGTATGAATCCGCCATGGATGCAAAGTAGAAGCGGGGACGACGACTTGGAAACGTGCGGAGACTCGCTATTCCGTTGACCAGCATAGCGAGGCTCGCATTCTATCTAGCTCCGCGGGCGCATACAAGAAATGATGTGCGCGTGTGGAGACTACGGAGGGGTACCTCGAGGATGCAAGAGCGTAGGCAACCGGTGTGCATCGCCAACCGCTGCACCCCGATGGAAGGGAACGATGGTCAAACCCCAGAATGAGACACTCACGTCCTGTCCTGCCACCGTTGTAGTTTCCGCGATCAATGGCGTCCAACAGCTGGTCCGCCGTTCTCCCGTGGTTCGGTCCCAGACCCCACTCCTCCTTCTCTCCAGGCTGGAGCTCCGCGGTGAGCGTTTCGTTAGCGAGTTCGATAATCCGATCGCGCAGAGTCTTGCCCGACTCTACGCGCAGGTCGGCAGCGTCTTCTTCGCCGACGATGGGGTCGTCCGGGAAGGCGCGGTTGAGGATCGTGTTGACGACCGCCTGTGCCGAGAAGTCGCCCACTGCAAGAATCGTCTGCACGAGATCGCACAACATCGCAATGAAACGTGTGTGCGCACCTGTTACGGGGCTCTTGTCGTCCTTTGTCAACGTCTCCTGCTTGACGAGTTTGTTGAAGACGGACGCGGTGAGGACGCATGCGCGCCGGACGGCGGCGATTGCGATCTGGGTTTCGACGGCGTATGCAGCGGGGTGGTTAGCGGCCATGGTTGAGAGGGATCTTCAGGATTACCGGAGCAGCGAGGGCGGGTTTTAAGGCGTTGAGGAGCATGGCGGGGGAGCGAGTGAGGAGAGGCGGGTTTTGGAGGACGTGCGAGGCGATGAGCTCAGCGGGAAAGAGGCGCGCGGGCGGCTGCCAACCACGACGTCTTGTTTTCGAATGTCGTGACTGGTCGCACAGGCTCGCTCAGCATTCCAAATTGTCGCTGCCAGGTCACGCAGATGGAGGACATGTAGAATACGATGGAGGTGAGTGGTTCGTGCAGGTACTCTGTGATCGTCGACGAGTACGTGAGATTCACCATCTCTTTTGAATCTTTAGTATCTCGAGCAGAACGCCGTCCACTAATGAACCCCATGTTCTCCCAGCCCTACCAGTGTGACTTGTCTCCCAAGATAAGAGATAAACAGACCACCTTGCTGCATGGAGGGTGGATGGTCTTCGTGCGTATACCCTGCCACACCAACACAGCCAATTAGCGACTAATCACCCATGACCAGAGACTGTTGTGCTTGGTCTAAGGAAAATACAAGGTATTTACGCAGCGATTGATTGACGGCCTCAAGCACCCCCCGCGCAGAATCAAAAATGACTGTGGATTGCATTGCCGGAATCAACTTGAATGCGTTTCGGTAGCGAGTTTTGCATACCCGGTCGCATACCCGAACCGCCGATCTTCCACGCATTCTGTGCACCGAATTCCACAACAACAAAGCACTATTAGTGCCAAGTGTATAGGTTACCGGGCACACACGGGCTCGCTGCGTACCTAGACGCGGGTCCGATCAGCACAGGTCCACCGGACCGGGAGAGTACAAGATGTCGTCCATCTCGACGAAGGAGCGTCTCGCTCCTCCCATTCTCCACCATTCAGCAGTTCCTATCAACGATAACGATTTTCACGCCAACGACGATGAGTGAAATGTTTACGGTCGCTTCTACCTTTCCAGGGACCGTTCCTCGGTCGCAAGCCCTCACTGCCGTGCTGGCGTTGACGTTCTTTGGTACGTCTCGCTCTCGGCCGGTTTTTTGCCACTCGCTCATCCTCGGCGCATTCTCGCAGGGGCGTTTAGCACCGTCGCGGCTCCTGCTATATACTTTACGACGTGAGTGTCCGATCTTCTACAGACATCAGATTCATAGGCTGATTCTTACGTTTATCCCACATAGTCGCAAAGGCTTGAGGCGCACCGCGATCGCCTCTCTTGCAACGATCGTGACGATGTACGTTATGGCGGGCATGTACACCCTCGCCGCACTCGTCACGCTGTTCCGCAACCCTACGATTCTGGACAAGGACCATACGTTCTACACCCCCACCCTCGACGCAATCGGTACCGCGGCGCTCACGATTAATGTCAGTTCCCATGCTTGTGCCCCACATCACCGTCCTCCCGCAGAACTCGACTCACATCTACCTTCCGCCAGACTGTGCTCTCCGACGCGGTCGTGTGGTCGCGCGTATGGGTGCTCTGGGGCCACCGCAAGGCCCTCTACGGCGCGTCGCTCCTCCTGCTCCTCATGACCCTCAGTGCGTCCCTTCCCCTCCCCCTTCCCCTCCGCCCGCGAGCCCGTACTTTACATCCTCACACTGATACACTTACCGCGAATGCCAGTTTCCGGCCTGTATGCCGTGTCGGAGAAGAGCGGGTATGACTTCTTCGAGAATAACACCGAGCTGTGGATGGGCGGCTTCTACTGGGGCTCGGGCGGCGGCATCGTCGCATGCTGGGCCGCCCTCGCCACGGACACCCTCGCCTTCATCCTCTACCTCGTCAAGGCCCTGTGCGTTGCCCTCTACTTTCCACTCGCTCCTCCCCCTCCCCGGGGTTGACGAGGATTGACTGACCAGTGCTGGGGGTACAGGCGGCTGCGATTTAACGAGGCTGAGAGCGTGGGACGGCGCGTCGCGAGGCACCTTGTGCGCACGCTCGAGTCCGGCACCGTCTTTGCGATCATCTGGGTGCGTTTCTCCCGCCCTGCTTTGTTCCCGTCACAGTGCACGCACAGGGAGGATAGCCATGCTGACGGCCGCGGTTCGCGGTTCCTGCAGCTTTTGATGGTCGTCTACCACATGGGCGTTGGCGATGGCAACCTGACGACCACCGACGGCTTCTCGTTCTTCTCGAACGGCGCCCTCGTCTCTTTCCTGGTGCGTTTCTGTTTCGCGGAGGAGGCTCGGGGCTGTACGAGACGCGATGCTGATTGGAGTGCGACAGGGAGCGTGCGCGGCGCTCATTATCCTCCTCGACGCCACCGGCTACTCGGAGACGTCGCGTATGGACGACTCTGCTGACGACGAGCAGGGCTTGCCGCTCTCTAGGGAGAAGTAGGGGCCGGCGGCGCGACGCGAGTGCGATCTTTGGTCTCGACATGATGCTACGATACGCGATGAAGGGACCTTGACGAACGGACTTCTCAATGGCGACCGCGATCCACTTACTCGTAATACGTTCAAACCGAATGAGGACCAAATAGTGCTCCAAGTCGATAATACATCTCCATCATATGTATCTGTACGTTTATTTCTGACCCGTATTATTGGGCTCGTCTGCACCATTCGCTAGGTACAGGTACATATGCCGCATGATTCAATGCTCACCAGACGGACCGAGCTGATGGCCTATTTGACTTATCGCGACTGCTTGCTCTAGCATAGAACCTCGCCTCCGATCGTGAGTCTCACCTCTGCCGGGACTCTCTTCGTCAGTCCGTCTCTCGACTCTTCCCTCATGATGTTCTGACTGACTCTTCTTCCCGTTGCGGTTCCTGCCATAAACAGACACGACCTAACTCCGAGTCGGTGCATACGGATTATGCAGATGCGGGACGCTCCCAAAAACGGATTGTACTGTACCCTACTGTGCTGGCACACTCTCAAAATGTTGGCATTCGCCGGTCGGGCATCGTGAGCTCGCGCTAACGCCATCTGGTATCTCCCGCCACTGATGTCAGGGGTAGTCACTCTTGCAGAACCACGCCGTTTCTCGCTCCGGCACAAAGAGACGAACGTGAATCTGTGCTAGCCCGCTGATCCCGACGAAGGTGGCGAACGAACTCCTTTGGGAACCCCTGTTGGTGTGCGGTCGACGACACACCGCCCGCACCGTTTTCACGGATACTTGGTTGTGGTGGGGATACTTAACTCGACACTCCAAGGACTGCGTACGAACTGACCGGTTACTACATCCGGCAACGGTGCAATGCGATGCTACTCCCGGGCCCGAAAGCACGGGCGGATGGCTCGGAGCCTCCATACCCGCGATAGCACAAGAGCGTGTTAAGTTCTTATCCCGCGACACTTCCGTGGGTGTCTAGTACCTAGATGGGGACGCCTCCAGCGGATGCACCCGCACGGCATCGGACGGTCATCGCGGTGGGTAACCGAGATGTGGACTCATGGACAGCATTGAAGTTTTCAAGGATCAGCAAGAAACGATGGAGGACAGCGGGAGAAGGGACGGGAGGGGCGACTAAGTACAGGTATGAACGTTCTGAACTACTCTGCCTTCCCCTGTCGCTCGGGCCCTCTGGGGTGATTGTGGGGACAAGAGTATTGGACCGACCGACTGATCACCCGGTCCATCGCATGCGTATAGGTTTTATCAGCGTTTGAGCGAGCGAGTCCGTCCGGAATTGGGAGAGCAGCCCGATGTACAAGTTGGCTTACTATCGACTATTGTCCGACATACACAAGGTACACTTGCTGATGGGGTCGAGGACTGCAGCGATACTGCAGGAATGTCTTTCAAGCATGTGTTTGCACGGAGTGGGGAAGTAAGTGCGTATATTCTTGGATCGAACTCACTTTCACGTCACGGTGAACATTCATCAGGTCTGTTGGGCGGGAAATGCACCACGCTGGCAGGGCGCTCAAAAATTTCATGCCCGAGCATACTTCTCTAACCGGGTGCGTCCATTGCTCCCTCTAACCATCTGCTACTACATACATAGGTGCATAGCCGAGTTTTGTACTGATTCTACGTTGCACGGTTTCCCCCTGAAACGAACTGTGCAACTCGATCGGGATAGAAAAGTAGATAGGCTAACCGAAGCAGTCAAGATTAACGGGGAGATCCCTTCCCGACGCTATTAGTATTACACGACAAGATCGAGGGATAAGCATATCTCGCTTAGCACTCCGAGAAACGTAAGTTGCTCATGCTGGTGGCATACGCATTTTGGGGCTGACAAACCGCAATAGGAATAGCGTTGAAATTTCCTTACCTAAATAGGTATAGGCTGACTGCACTGCTATCGGAAACGTTCCGAGCCACTACTCTCTCCTCAATTTTCTATGTTTCGGATCTTTCTGACCAATGTTTCGTCCCAGAAAGCCGAGGAAGGGACATCGAGTTGCGCCCTTGAACAGCATCGAGATTCTTACCTCCCATTGCGGGTGTTACAAGGCCGCAGACGCAACGCGGTCAGCGATTCAACAGTGGATGCGCAGTTAGTACCGCATAACATACCTAAGCTTGGAGACCGCGAGATCTTGAAACCGACATTTCACTGACATTTGGCGCCGAGCGCCGAGCACCCATGGAGAACATCCGTCAGTCTAACGTAGGCTTTGATCATGGAAGATTGGTGGCAAGCCATTGATCACTTGGAACTTCCCGCGGGTAGATGAGTCATTCCCGCAGTACTTAGAGATGGAGTTCGAGGACTACGATGGGGCTGACCGATCGGGGTGGGTGAAAAAATGAGTATTCTGGCGTAGCCGGTAGGGAGGACTCGGCGATCAGGATGAAGAAGAAGTGAACAAATCCAAGTGAGTCGTCAGGACGCTAGCAAGGAGGAGCGGATGATGGTGCGGGTACCTACGACAGCGATATGTTTTTCGGCCAGTGCTCGGCGACGCACCGATCTCCCGCCGCGTGGTTGGTACTGATCACCATCACGCCCGGCCCTCCGTTCTCCCTGGTCTTCCCGCTGGCCCATGCGATATTATATACCACCTTCTCGCCCTTAGCCTATTAGGCTCCTTTGGAGGACCCGCTCATGTATCTCTCCACTCCTCGACTGCCCTTGCACTGAGCTTGTCTACTCTGCGTTCGTCCTCGACCATCTCATTCAACTCGGACTCGGATTCCCCTGACACTTGAGCGCGAAGGCACGAGATGTCCACTCTTCCACACGCGATCGCTATCGCGCTTGACGACACACTTGGAGCTGCCTTCATTGGCCACACGGTCACGACCCTGTACGTCATTCCTTCATCCTCGCATTTCGTCCCGTACCTATGGTCGTTCTCCGTTTAGACTCTATGGTATCACGACGCTCCAAACCTTCATGTACTACCGGTATAACTCAAATGATCCGGTTATCCTCAAGGCCTCGGTGAGTACCTTCTGTAACGACTTCGTGCAAGCCATGCCGGAATATCAACGCGCAATGGGTGGCGTGTTCGTTTGTTTAGGTTGCTGGTCTATGGTGAGCGAGATTCCGTCATACGAAGCCAGATCCCAAGAGCTTCTTGCGCTGATCGCACTCCATGTGAAAGGGTTCTCGATTCATTACACGTCGGCCTCATCACTGGGGCCATGTACTGGTACTGCATAACCAACTTCATGAACTTGTTGGCCGTCCAACGTCCCATATGGTACGAGTGCCTCGCCCATCTTCACCCATAGCGCCGTGTTCACGGTCCCGCGTGCGATCCTCTCAGGCCCATTCCTGTGCGTCCGCCCAAATGCCGACATACTCATAATTATATGCTGACCCTTTTGCACGGGAACTAAGACAATGGTCGTTGTCTCGGTATGCGCACAATATCTGGCAAGCACTCGCTTTCTTGACGTTGCATTTGCAGACCGTTAGCAATACCATCATTCGAGGGTGAGTGCGCAGTTGCAGAACAGCATATTGAATATATCTTCTGACACTTGCTTCGGACTACCCTCCAGGATCTTCTGTCATCGTCTTTATCGATGCAAGTTCACCACCTCCCATACCCTCGCCTGCATACTAATGCGATAGGATCAACCCTCCAGTGGGTCACCGTAGCTTGTGGCTTCCAGCAATTATTGTGCGTCTTTGGTGCAATGATTCATGCCACCAAGCTAAACCGAAATTCCCTACTCCAGGCCGCGATGTCGATGTTCATCATCGGTGAGTCGACATCCGAAGCTTTGACCGTGCCACCACAAGTTGACTCATCATCCCTCTGCCAGTGGATGCTGCGTGTTAGTTACTCCTCCCGTCACCTTCGAACGTTTCGAACCCTCACCTTCTGATCATTTCGTACTTTCTCAGACTTCTCCGTCAAACTGTACGCCCGTGTTATCCACTTTCGCTGGCTATTCTGATTTCTTGGGCGCGATACTTGACCTGGTTGGCGCTGCAGGTTCTACGTCGACTCGTATGCCCGGATCACAGAATTCTCCGTAAGATCCCTCTCCCCGTCGTCTCACTTCTCCCCCATCACCTTCTCTCCAAAACCTCTGACCCGTGTGTATGGTAGTGGGGCCTCTACGCGGGACTCTCCGTTGAGGCGGCTGTCGACCTGGCCGTCGCGATTTCGCAGTGTGTCCTGCTTCGAAAGTTTGAGACTGGGATTCGGAGGTATGCCTCCCTTGACAACTCCACTGTACCGTATGTTCATGGCCCGTCGATACTGCTGCAGCACAGACTCGTCGATCCGCGTGCTCATGACGTACAGTATCAACACTGGGCTTCTCACTAGGTGCGTGCCCACATATCCGCCAGCACATCGATATACGTATGTGTATAATGATGGGAGAGGGGAACTAACGAAATGCACGTGCTTGCATTGCAGCTTCTGTGCGATCGGTGCCGTCGTCTCGTTTGCCGCCGCGCCGCACAAGTTCATCTACTTCGCATTCTACTTCATCCTCAGCAAGCGTAAGTCGAAGTTTCATCCCCCGCTGTTTCTGGCACTCGCGCGCACCTTCGTGTGTAGATTAGATGATGCTGACCTTCACGTGGGTGGGCAGTGTACGTCAACTCGCTGCTCGCGACGCTCAACGCGCGCGGGTCGATCCTCGGCAGAGGGTCACGACGGAGACGCGCCGCGGCGGCAGACAAGGAGATCGCCTTCCCAACGGCAGGCACCACTACAGACACTGGGCGCGATGGAGGTTTGAGCGCATTTGACCCAAGCGTGCACGGAGCGGGGATCGAGGTGCGTTCTCCTCCGCGCCCATGTCTATACAGCCACGCTCATCCAGACCGCAAACGCAGTTCACGACGGTCATCTCGGCCGCACCGTTCGTCTCGGACAGCATCGTGCAGGACGCGAAGGCCAAGATTGGTTCTTCGTCGGACATGTCCTCCTCCTACAGCGTATAGAGTGCTGTGTGTCGCGCCCCGTTATCAGAGGCGCGCGAGAGGATGCGTACGTACCATGCCTACATGGTGCGCGCCCATTCGCACATGTTAGTTGGGTCGTACTGGCGTCGATCCCTGAGGCCCTGAGGGGTAATCCTCTCGCGATCAAGACGAGCAGTCTGGTCATGCTGTGCGGAGAGTTCCGCACACTTGGTGCCCTTCGTGCGCTGTGATGGTCATTGTTGATTCTCCGGGCGACGACCTTCGATGCCAATGCTCAGCTCGACATCGATTTTGCTGCGGTCCAACAGGCAGGATATGGAGATCAGAGGAGATGGTGGTATTGCGCAAGCACCAGGATCGAATCGGTACAAAAACAATGCAGTACGCACTTACTTATCTCCTTGGACGGCTGGAGCATCGGCTCGCCATTCGGCCAACAATGGCAATATATGTTAGCGTTCACCATCACGCCCCTGCCTTGCGCTGCGGCCATTAGCTCCCCGCGCGACTGGTACTTTAATAATTTCGCGCCGCAAGCAGGACTCGCACATACACTGAGAACGAGGCGATTGCAGATGTCGCTGACGAATTTGTCCAACAGGCATGTCGACCCTCGACATCATCGACGGCACAAAGGGCTTCCTCCGCGGCGAACGATATGTCGTCTGCCCCGCGCTCCTCGTCGACGCCCGCGTCGAGCTCGGCGTCATGGGCTGCCCGAACCTCCCCGTCGACCGCCGCGGGCCCGTGCGGGTGCATCTACGTCGCCGTGCGCGTACAAGCTCCCGCTCGACAACCCGTCCGCGGCGTGGGAGGGCGCGCGGGATGGGGCGAGGCTGACGATCTCGACGTCCACGAAGCCCCGACGCTCAACTTGCCAAAGAGCGTGGAGAGGGCGCACGCGAAGCTGAGCTTCAACGAGCGCGTGGGACAGGCGCTTGGGATGGCGAGGGCGCCGACGAGGATGGACAGCAAGGCGAAGTACTGTTCGCTCGCGAGTGGTAACAGCGGGGTGTACCTCTGGATGCCGGTCAGGACGGGATATAGGGAGATCTGGGTGCGTAGTACTGCTTTGTCCCTCCCCCGTGCTGTTTTTTCTGGAATTTGGCGACGCTGACTCCACTGGTTGGATACGCTCGCAGGACCATGCGACTGGTGCGCTCCTCGTTGTACCTCGCACGCCCCGCCAGTGCACAGTACTTACTGATGACTTAAGTATGCGGTCTAGTCGCACAACTATTGGCCGCGCCTGCCGACTCTACGCCTCTGACTTAACACCACAAAATCGGCTTCCTGTTCATCGGGCTTGCCGTTTTCTCTCTATTTGCCTGGCAATGTGGTGACCGTGACATGTGCCCATCGATTCGTGATTTTCGGGAGCCTTGGCAGTAGAAGTCACAGTCACAGGCAGTAACGTTAAGCTGAGATATTGTGCGTACTCCAGAAAGTTCTGATACAGTATTTCCTGCCGTTGTATGTTTCTTCTAGTTATCATTAGTGGTCAATTTCCGTAGGTTTCCGTCTCTAACTTCATCAAGAAGGATAAGGAAGGAGACAAGAGAAATTGCTGCGGTTTGATGGTGCCGCTGGCGCTTCGGATCCCGCGTAGAGTGTTGTTTTCAAATAAGGAAATCCAACCATCTCCGCCCCGCTTGTCCTTAACTTGTCTCCTGCCGTTTTCGCTGCAACAAAGCCTTACGGCTCAAACTTCATTGTGGTCTGCCTTTGGTATGTGACGACCTCGTTTTCCTTTTGTCCTGCCAGTATCTGATATGATTGGTGCCGGATGGACGTGGGATGACACGCGATCTCCTCAAGTTCAGGTTCTAACCACCACCTCGACCACTATAAAGACCTGCACAAGGCGTCTCTAAGGTCTGCCCTCCACCACTGTCTCCATCCTCTCTCCCAATGGTTGCTCACGAGTACCCACAGTGCGAAGGGGTCCACTCTTCGCCAGCGAACGTTCAGCATTATCAGATCCGCGGCCACGCACGCAACAACCCCCATCTATCCCTACCATCCCACGCGGAAACCGATCGCCTCTTCATGATGTCGGATGCTTCTCACACAACCGTTCCCCTCCGCTTCGACAACATGATGAAGGCGTACCTCCCTCCCATCGACCCACCAGGGTTCGACGCTGTCTATTCCGCCGAGACGATCCAAAAAATCCATGCCGCCTTTTATAAAGATATCGGCCCCTCAAGTAAGAAGGGTGACCGGGTGACGGAGAAGGTCGTCTCGCAGGCATGGGTGCGTTACTTCTCCGTCCTTTTGTGGCCATCATCTCAACAGTCTGAATCACAGCGTAACGTCGCCAAGACCGAGACACTCTGTCCAGGCTACCTGCTGAACATCTCAGAGAACCACGCCGATGGGACCGACACGAAGAAGTACAAGATTGACGGGGCTTTGATTTCGAAGGCGGACGAGGAGCTCGTCGAAGAGGACCGTCCCAATTTCTTCCTCGACGACCTCGCGATGGAGTTCAAGCGCGGCGGGGCGGAGTACGACGCCTGGAGCGATCACCCGAAGAAGAATGTGGAGGCGGGCGCTGATACGCGGACCGGGGTTCGAGGTCAGCTCATGTCGTACGGCGAACGGATCTACCTCTTCCAGCACCGCACGGGGCTTTTCATGCTCGTCATTAACGGCAACCAGTTCCGCGTCGTCCGCTGGGACCGATCGGGCTGCATTGTCACTGAGGCCCTCAACTATGTCGAGACCGTCGAGCACACCACGAAGCTCCTAGAGTTCCTGTACGCTTATTCGAAGGCGACGCCTGAACAGCGCGGCTTTGACCCCACCGCGACTCGCCTGACCGGGGACTCGTGTGGCTGGCAGTGGATGCAGAAGGTCGCGAACGCTCATCCTCACGATATCGCCCACGCCGACGGGACCGTCGTTCCGTCGCTCCCTCCGGGCTTCGTCGCCAAGCCAACGCGCGATGCACCCCCCTCCCTGCTCTTCGCTACGAACGTGTTGGCGGACGATCCGACTGCTACAACCGGCTTCGGAGACCTCTCCTCACCCAGCGCAGAATCCGCTATCCCCCCGGTCTTCAAGTACGTCCGCGACTTCTTCCGGGAATCGATCTCGAATTCCTGGCTGTGCTACCGCTTGAAGGTCTGTGATCGCGACTACCTGGTGGGCCAACCTATCTTCGCGCCCCATGGACTGGTCGGTCGCGGTACGCGCGGGTACGTCGCGCTGGAGTGGAAGACGCAGCGCCTGGTCTTCCTCAAGGACGCATGGCGTCCCTTCTACCACGGCGTCGACCAGGAGGGTGCGACTCTCGCAGCTCTCAACGCTGCGAAGGTGTCCTTCGTTCCGACGCTGATCTGCCACGAGGACGTTGGCGGGGGACAAGAGACGGAGGCCTCGCAGTACTCCTTCACCGGGTCGAAGCAGCGCGACGTTTTCGACGAGCAGGTGAAGAAAGACCGTCCCATCGCTCCGATGCCAGGCTCTCGAGCTAAGGCCCCCGGATCCGGCGCATCGACGACGCAAAGGACCCGCCAGTCATCCAGTGGGTCCAACGGGGGCCGCCAGATGCAAACTTCGTCGGGTTCCAGGGGGAAAGGGTCGGATTCCGGCAGCGCTGGTCAACGTTCTGGCGGACGAAGTGGAAAGCGTGCTCGACCTGACGACGCCGCGCTCGAGGCACCCAAGGATGGCTTAGGCCTTCGCCACCTGACTCACTACCGGATCGTTGTCGCAGAAGTGTGCCTTTCGTCGACGGACATCACGTCTGGCGAGCAGCTCCTACAAGTCATCTGGCATTGTATGACGGGTGAGCGTCCTCATCTTCGTTCCTTGCGACGTTCACTAACGCTCGTCGTCCATCAGGCCACAGGGATGCCGTCACCAAGTGCGGCATCCTCCATCGCGACGTCAGCTCGGGGAATATTCTCATCCGTCCGGAAGTAATTTGTGCTGACCCTGAGACGGGTGAGAGCATGGTCTTCTGGTATGGGGTGCTGAGCGATTGGGAGCTTGCCAAAGCTCTTCCAAAGGATGGAAAGGGTACTAAGGCTCGTCAGCCTCATCGTACGGTATGTGAATTATAAAGTTAAGTTTGGCCTTTCCTGTGTTCACGCTCTCACAGGGCACCTGGTACTATATGTCCGTCCATTCCTCGACATACCCGGGACTCCCACTCTCGATCGCCGACGAGCTTGAATCCTTTCTTCATGTCCTAATCTATCTTGCCGTCCGCTTCCTCCACACCGGCTCCCTGAACGTTTGGGCCTTCGTCGATAACTACTTCGAAGGGTTCGCGATGAATAATGATAACAGGAGAACCTGTGGTCTACTCAAGAAGGAAATCATCCGGACCGGCTCACTGATGTGGGACGAGGTCCCCATCCGTTTCCTCTCTGCACCCCCGCCAGCACCTACCGCCCGAGGTGTGCAGCAACAGGACGATGCGGCGTTGCTTAGTCCCCTCAACGATGTCATCGAGAACTATCTTGCCTTCTTCAAAGCTCGTTACGCGGTCTTGGAGTACGAGCGACAGGCTTTGAAGGCGCAGCCGAGGCCCTTGCAGTCGCTGGAGAGCGCGATCGAGGCTGCCACACCCTCGTCTGCGGCGGCTGAACGATCAAAGCAGATGCGCCTCGCTCTAGACCAGGCGATGGGTCTCCCTGTCAGATCCGCGGGCGTCCAGAAGTCAGTGCCGCGCTCGGACTCGAAAGGACCCACGAAGCCAGCGCAATCGGTGTACGAGATGGCGGCCAATGTGGAGACTCACGAATCTATCCTCGACATGCTCTTCACGGATATCCGCACACGGGTTTGGCCATCGAGTGACTTCGTAGGGGACCAGCTCGCGGGTTACGTCCCAAGCCAGTTGCAGTCCGCGGCGAAGAGGGCTCGTCGCGAGATGCGGAGCAGCATGCGGTCCATTCCAGAAGGCCAGGAGCTGTCCGAGCGCGCTGGCTCTGGTGCTTGAAAGCCTTCGATGTCTCTTATACTTAGGGTCGCCATCGTAACTCTGGTTTCTTGACCTTGCCTTTAGTGTCCGTCTTTTCTTGTGTTATTGCAGTTCGTTGTATTTGTATTACGGAGGAGGAATACCATGTGAAGATATCGTCGTAAGGCCCGGCCTCCGTCTGGTGCGCATGTGTATTGAAACAAGTACAGCTCGAACATCCTCAGCCTAGTGGCCCCCCCCCCCAGGTACGGCAGACTAGCGAATTGCTAACGCTACAATGTGAGGCATACATCAGAGGGAGCCCACACCATACAGAGAATAGAGAGAATCCATAGGACGCGCGTGGGAGTGAGGTGAAATCCGCACTGCAGTATACGACCTTGGAAGTTGGCTTGAGATCCAAACAATCACCAGCACTGACCTAACTTTAGGCTAAAGCGAGGTCCATGAAGCGTATATTCTGCTCTTGCAGCCACTTTGCTAAGTCTGCGAACGTTTTGGGAGCGGCATCGATGAGAGACGGAGTGGGAGGGTGCAGGTGCGGGTTGGGCAACGACGAGCTCGGAAACTGGGGCTCGTCTGGGTCACCAGTCGCACTGGACGAGGCCGAAACTGGGGAAGAGTCTTCGATAATCTCGACTATAGCCCATGACTTCTTCAGGGGCATGCGTTGTACTCCGTCGACGCTTTGTGGACGTACCCGGCTCGACGTCTCTCTTCGCTTTGAACCGTGCGGCCATGCACGCTCGCCCCTCCGTCTTCCGTCTCCCCTTGAAGTAGGCCTGAAGCTTTGGGATCTTGCAATCCTCGCAGCCGGGAATTCGGCTCAGCTCTTTGACAAGCTCCGCGAGCTGTGCCTTGTCGGGATAGCGAGTGGTTTGTGTGAAGTAAGCTTCAGAATTAGTCGATCACAAAGTTAGACCAATCGAATTCCGGCTATAGGCAAGACTTTCACGCACTTCTCAGAAGGGCATATGCTTCCTTAGGCAGCAATCCATTAGATGCCGAACGAGCAGCGCCATCATCGATCTTTCGACAGGATCGGCGAGGGCGAGGGGAGCCATAACGCATCTTGAGAGGTGCTAGAACCCGGGGAGCAAAGGAGGGATGGAAGCGAGATAAGGCCGTCCAAGGACCTGCGGCAGGTACTAGAAGCCTGAGGTGATATATACGGGGTTCCATGGGAAGGAGCTGCAGCTGCAGGCCGCAGCCGCCTATCCGGATATTCATAATCGGGCTGCAGCTGCTCGCCGCAGAAACAAGGTTAACATTCTAGGACCCAAGTCGTCCACCACGTTGTTATTGCCACCCCGTGTGATGCGTGCCCGTGGTCGGTGTCCACCACGTTCTACCACATCGGGCGCCGTGACGGCATGAACTTTGCTAAGGTTGTGCCAGACTGTCATTTCTACACCCGAACTGCGTGATATCATGGATCCGAACACCCAATGCTGGTTTCCATGATCAGTACATGCGCAGCCAGAACCGAGCGGGACACTCACTCTCCCTGTAACCGAGCGACTACCTCTCCGGTCTGGTATATTAGCCATATACCCGTAGCCAGAAGACTTCACCCCAAGATCCTCCGCTGAGACAGCGCCCTGCGCGCCGCAACGACCACATCACGGGGAATCGAATCGGACGGGCTCCGATATCCACGCAATAACCCCTGTCTCCACAGCACCTGCGCCTCTCGCAGCATGGCTCGAAAGCTCAGCCTGTCCTCCACCACGTCGTCCTCTGGCTAGACGCTGTTCTTCATCTCCTCGAATAGGTCCAGAGTGTCACTGTGATCCTTGAGGGAGTCCGCGAGCCTGTAAATCGCATCGGAAGGACGTCTGGCGCACGCGCCACGTTCCAATGATTCACGCCACTCGGCGAGCTTCCGGGCATCAGGGAGAGTGCCAAGGTCAACGCGTTGTCGTAGTGCGGAAGGATCGGGCGGATGTGCCATCTCGTGCTCGTATTTGAGGATTTTGTATGGCGCGTGGAGGGAGACCAGCATCATGTGGAGCAAATAGTTGAGCGGCTTATTGGGCTGTTCCGGTCGTCCGAACACGAGTGTGGACGACATATGGCTGAGATGCCCAGACCCTGCAACCATCGACCGTCTACTCGGGGGACAGTAAATGGCGTCCCTGTAATCATCCGCGGAGTTGACGAAGTTGTTGCAGATGAACGCTAGAGTATACGCGTTATGGGGACAGAAACGGACAGCGAGGTGCAGGAGGACGTTGAAGAACGATTCGAGCTCGTCCGCGATTCCGGTGCCGTGACGTGGATCCGACCAGGCGGGCGCACTAAAAGACGAGACGGATATGTATCGCGCGGCCCATGGGTCCTGTGGGACCAGTAAGTCAGTACTCCGCACACCTGGTAGTTGCGACGATGCACTTTCAAAAGCGTACCGGAGTCCTGGGCTGCACAGTAGGCTGGTCGTCGCCGTGCACGGGTATGGGCCGCGCGAACTCCCACTCGGTGAGGATGCCGCGCCACACCACGCGCAGCGTGCGGTAGTCGCCGTCTTCGGGATCGACAAAGGTAGGAAGAATCGCGATAGCCTCGCTGCTGACGTCGCGGTGCATGATCCTTGACTTCTCCGTCGCATCGTAATGCGCTACGCGGACAAATGATCAGTTCCAGTTCTTCGACCAATCAGAGAGAACGACGTATACGTACCGTCGATGGCGTCTCCGACGATGCACACCATCTGACGACTAGAGGTAAAGGCGCTGAGAGGCAGACACACCTCCTTGAGCGCGATGCGGTAGTGAATGTAGTGGCGAACTCGTGGCGGCGCTTCCTCCTCACGATCACCCCGCTTGCGCTTGACGCCTCGCGGCTCGCCCCCGGACGCGCTGTCCCCAGGCTTCTTGCGCATGTCCTCTGCGCTACGTCCCTCCTCCGCCCGTCGGTCCTCCAGGTCCATCCAGTGATCCAAGACCCGAGTAACCTGGCCCTCCACAGCCCCGTGACAAAGCAAAGTCGGGACGTTCCTGACCTCGTCCTGATTCAGCTTGTGCAGGACGTCGCCCTCAGTCGTGACGACGCTCGGGTCGTGCGGCCGCCACGAGTCCTTGAGGAACACAAGCTTCCCCGACTGCTTGTGGAACGCGACGTGGCCCCGCGCCCCACCATAGCGATCATCGTGGAACAGCGGCGCCGCGACGAGGAACTCGTCGCCGCCGATCGTGAGCTTGTAGCGCAGAAAGCCGCTGGTAAGGGACTCGCGGAAGGAGTCGAGGACGTACTGGAAGATGAACGCGTCATCTTTTAGGACCCTGCGAGTCGTAGCCTTCGGAGTCGTCTCAGCGGGTGTGCCGTCGTTGGGGCTCCCCGGTGGAGAGAAATAGCCGGTATCGTCGACGAGGAACTCCGGCCCATCCGAGTCGGCAGGGGACGAGTCGCCCTGAGCGAATGTCACGTAGGTTTGGACGGGAATGGTGGGCGGGAGGGGAGTCCCTTCGGCGCAGGGAAGCACAGGGAGATGCCAATAGTTCTCGTCCGCGACCCTGTCCATGAGCTCGTAGTCCTCCGAGTCCTTCGGGATGAATGTCACAGTGGGGTCGTAGCCCTGCCCCTTGTCATCTGCGACGATGAACGCGAGCAGCACCTCGACCAGAGCGCGCGTATCGCGAACGTAGTCCACCTTCTCGCTCACGAAGACCCCCGACGGGTCCCAGTGCATGGCGCGGAACGCGCGGCCCATCACGACGAATGAGGAGACGGCCGTGCGGTGTTGGTAGAGCGAGACGTCGTCGGCGTAGGAACGTATCTGGCGCAGGACCCGTTTTCTGCTGTCGTTATCGTAGTAGTCGTCGTACTCGTCCATCATCTGCATGATCTCAGAGTCGTCCAGTGCACCGAAATGGAAAGGGTCGTTGTGCGCGCCCTCCTGGGCGAACTGGACGAATGCGCTCTGGTACGCCCAGTTCGGTTGGTCTGCTTCTGCTTCGAGCTCAGGCAGGACATCACGCCGGAACAGCGCCGCGCCCGACCTTGTGCGGACCTCGTCGGGGTCTTCGACGTCCTCGTCCTCGACTGGGGGTTCGTCGTCGAGCCTCTGGACCTCGCCCCGCACGTTCGTCTGCCATTGATAAGGGAACACGTTCATGACATAGCCGGGGACCGTGTTAACGGAGCCGGAGTGCTGGCTGCCTCGACCGAAGCCGCCATGGGTGTTAGGCTCCGCGCGCGCGCCGCTGGGGGTGGTTGTGGTCGGCCCCACGACGGAGGACGAAGCGATCGAGTCTTCGGGCCGAGCGACGTCCTTCCCCGCCACGTACTCCAGAACGTGCTCGTTGACGATCTGTGTCTGTAACGAAGTGGATTATTTATCAGCAACCGCATCACGCCGCGAAAGCGAACTACATCACTGTTACTTACGAACTCTAGCGCAAGCTGGTCCTCCACGGGACGAGGAGGTTCGTTGTACCGGGCTCGCTTCACATAATTCTCCGACATCTCCTCGAACGCCTCAGTGATCGCCGCCATCTTGCTCTCGGGGAACAACGCGGAGACGAGTTCGCGGGGGACGGGGAGGACCTCGTCAGTGAACTCGCGGAGGGGCAGCTCCACCACCTTGCTGCCGCGGCCCATCGCTCTGGCCGTGTAAGGCGGCCTGGGGTCCCACATCGTTCGCTTGGGAAGGGAAGGGGATAGTTGGATAAGAGGTGGATGGGCGGTTGGCGACTCGCGCTGCGACGTCGGGCTGCACTGCCAGCCTGAGTGAGGTGACCGCCAGGAGATCTGTTGTCGAAAAGCGACTCGAAGGGCCTGCCCAAGTCCGAATGCGAGTGGAGAAAGCTGAGACTGTAGAATGCGAACAGAAGGACCAAGGGAGAGACTGTACTGTCCCTATATGCGCATGAACAGGGAGCGAAATCACGACGTCAGCCTCCTTCCCGCGCCCGGCCACGGAGTAGGACAGACAGGCCACCCTGAGAGTCAGCCTCCTGAGGCGGCGTCCACAGGAAGTTCGAGCGCTGGGAGGACTTTGCTCGTTCTAGTTTCGACCGACCGCATCGTACCACAGTGCGATACGTGCATGTCGAAAACTATTAGAACGCACTATCCGAATGATGAGACGGAGATCACTCAAACAGAGACATGTTGGTAGACGCACTGCTAACAGAATCGCATCCTCCTCTACAGGGGAGCACAGACGTGCGCCGAAAATTGGGGAACAGCCGATATGCACTCGGTAGAAGGTCGAGGCGAGGAGAGATGTGAGGGTGGAACGAAGAGCGAGGAGGCGGTAGTGGCAACCGAACCGTTGTGACCCGCCTATATGCAAGAAGCAGAAACTTCAAGAGCATGAGGGAGTGGTGTAGAAATGTATCGAGCCACGAGATATGCAGGCAAGGTGTGGATATAGCGCGGGTCGTCCTGTTGAGTGTCCGCATATATCGCTCTACAGCATCGTCGCGCAGCCAGATCCACGTATCCACGCGCAAAGGTCTGAGAACGTCTTTGGATTCGGCGCGATAGGAGCAGAGAGCGCGTGGCGGATCTGCGTCGCGAGCTTTTGCGCTTCGACCGGTAAGTTCAAGACAGCTGTCGAACTCGGCGAGCTCGGTTCGGACTCTAGTTCTCGCGGCGATTCTCCCCCGCCTTCTTGGCCTGAGGACTCGGAGATTCCTCCATGACAGAAGGATGACGCTGGCGGTGCGACCTGGGGCTGTTTGATTCTCTTTTGAGGGTGACGTTCCCGCCCCTTCGGCGCACCCGGCGCGGATCCTATCTGGGGCATGCGCCATGTCAAAGTCAAAGTCAGAATGAAACGCCCAGCGATGCATAAACGTTTGCAAAACGCAAACTCACCTGCGTGGAAGCACGGTCGTGGACGTTCTGGCTCTCCATGTGCTTCTTCACCTGGCGCAGGAGGGCGTACGTCAGGATATCCTCGGGCAGTACGCCCTCCGAAAGGACGTCGGCCCAGATCGTCGCGATCTCCGGGTTTGGGCTGGGCTCTTCCTCCAGCAACACATCCAGCTTCGCGACTACCGATACCGACTGGGCCGCCCTTGTCTTCGTTTCTTCGTCTTCTGGACATGCACAACGTGTCATCGATGGACTATATGCGCTGAACGTGGGGCACATAACCGTACCTTCCCTCCGCGTACTGGTGATTGGCGCTCGGCGCCCAGGGAGGTGCTTGCGCCGCCGCAAGGCCGCAAAGCGCATGTACACGTGGTGCTGGGTGTAGCAGCCGCACCGCAGCACCGCGTTCACCCTGCGCGCGAGCTCGATGCGGGCCTCCATGTCCGGCCACTGGCTCTCGTGGAAGAAGTAGTCTGCAGGACCCGCGGACATGGATGTGACCAAACAGAAAGTTAAATCGAGAAGGAAAGGGTCGTACCGTCAGCATCGTAGTATGTATAATCGGTGAACGAAATGACGGCGCACCCTCCATGATGTCGTGTGCCGCTGGCGGGAGGAACAGCTTTCGGCCGCTGTGTGGACAGTCCCCCAGAAAGGAGAGCGAAAGGTCATGGGTGGTTGTAACGTCGAGATCAGTCCTCATCGCTGGGCGGTGTGAACGGAGGCGATCGTCGACGATGGGGCGACCGGGTTATATGCGTGCGTGCATGGGTGCAAGAAGGCTAGCAGGAGGACCTTGAGGCAAAACCAACGCACGGCTGCACGCTTCGCAAAGTAGAAGCGCCCCGTCAATGTCCACGGGCAATCCCAATAAGACAGTTGTTATACTTACTGGGTGTACACAGACCGATAACTGTCATAGATCGCCAGCGGTCTTGACAGTCTCGGATATGGTGCCATTGTCGCGGAAGCCGAGGGCGGCGCACGTCGTCCACATGGGAAGGATCTTCGGTGACTTATGGGTGAGCCTGAGGTGCAGCGATGACTCCGAGTCGTTAGCGCGCCATGGAAGTCGGTTTTTCCTCTTCATCCGTGGTTCTCAAGGCATCTTGTGATTCCAAAGGAAGCCTATATGCGCGACGATGAGTACATATACAGTGTCTCGCCCAACATGCAAAGAAACTCACCTCGAGGTGCCACCTGAAGGACCTCGCCTCGATCTCGCCGATAACGTATTCTGACGCTAGATAAGCCTCCGCCAACATAATGCGAAAGCAAATTAATGAGTAGAGGGGGGATCTTGACCTGGAGACAGGGAGGGGATATCACGGACAGTGTCCAATACGCGGGGAGGGCTGCTGCGGGACGAAGTGACATGTCGGAGTTTGAAACGCGTTATGTCACGTGTCCAGACGCGTCTAAGAGTCACGAACTTTGCCGGAGCACATCGACTCGGAACGGTCTTGTCTTCCCTCCATCATGCTTTGGTGGCCGGTACTAGCCAGTGCTCTAATGGCCAGTTGCTGGTCGGCCTGCTGCTTCCGCCATGGTTGGTTCGCTCTTACACCCGCACTTCGATCTTGCCAGTGTACACAGCTCGCCTTTGACTCGTCCACGTACAGATCCCGGTTCAGTGTTGCCCACATTCAATGCCACGCGATCACGGCCCCCACTGCAACACTGTGCTCAGCTGGCAGCCGGTAAAACTTCTCATAGCGAGAATTTTCGACATTCAACAATGATAGTTGGTATACCCAGGCGAATCTGCGTTGGGGACGGCGGAGCTCACCTACCTTCGGACCTACAACGGCGACCCCCTTCTCGCCTCAAGCTGGTCTGGAATATGCTAGTTCTCTCGCACGGGCATTCCATAGGCTGCGGTCTGGCTCTCTCGGACACCCGGCGACACTCGCCACCCCTCTTCTCCGAGTCGGAGGATATACTCCGGAACTCACGGAGCGCCAATCACTGAAGGAGGCTCCAGCTTGGCTGTCAGATCATCGGCGGTGAGGCAATGCAATGCGCGCTCGTGCCGACAGTGAAACTTCAAGCTGACCCAATTTCAACAGATTTCAACCTTTTTGACCTGCAGGTTGCCCACAGGCGGTCTTTTTAGTCCGGTGTTCCTGTAATGAACCGCTTGGATGCCGAAGGCCCGGTAGAAACGTGGTAGACCCAACGACCAGTCCCCGAAGACACGCGTATTTCCGGCACGCCCTGGCCTGGGAGCGCTCGGGCCGTTTCCTCTACTTGTGTTCTATCCGCGTCTGAAGGTAAGAAGAGCCCCGTGGAGCGTCCGTACAGAGTATGGTAAGTCTACCTGTGCCTACGGCTCCTTTTCGTGTTCAGCCTTACAAGGGAGGTGCGCAAGTAGATTGGCGACGGAATGGCGTTGGCGACACTCTGACCGCCAAAGTCGATGGACTACATATGTCCGCTCCCGGAGCAGGTCAAGCGCGCTTCAAGGCACGAGGTAATCCAATTTGACATGCGCGAGGATTTGACGAGGATCTGATCAATAGGCATTGGGTGATTGCCCAAGTGTGCCAATAGTACATATATGCGCCGTGTTTCGGTCTTCATGGGCTGACCGCACTTCGTCGAGATCAGTTCCCATTCGCCCAACCTTGATCCTTCTTCTCATGCCACAGAGTACGGGCGGTCAGGATCCAGCTCCAGTTCCATCTGCTACGTTCGACCAGGGCCTGTTTCATACGAGCGTCCTTCAGGTCCAACAAGACTTCGCGATTCTCGGCTTACTTGGTGGTTTATATGGTAAGAGACGCCATATTTGAGACGCATACTCATTCGACTGAACTATTTGGCGGCTCCTAGGCGTGCTCACTATCCTCTCCGTATTATCCATTTGGGCCCTTGCACGGTGCGTTCCTCACGCATCTCGAATATGGGTATGCTGCCCGTAATTAAGACCGTATCACCCACGCCTGGAATTCACAGTCGCAACCGAACCGGGAGACAGCCCAACGCGATCCCGCTCTGTCTGACGATCCTCGCTCTCTTCGCATCCACCACGATGTACACGGTCACCTGCTTCCTTTCCTGCCAATACATCTTCCTCAAGGCTTTCATATCCTCCGGATACGCCCTCTGGTCGTACAACGTAGCCCCCGTGTTCCCCGGCGATCCCATGCAGTTGGCCAAGTATTACGACTACACGCGGCTGCACTCCTGCGCCAGTACCGCTGCAATTACGACCAACGTTTGTGTTTGCCTTCTCCTGTGCATCCCCGCAAATGCCATTTCGCTAACTCCCGCCGCGGCATCCCTACCAGATCACTCTCGGAGATGCGATCGTCTGCTGGAGAGCGTGCGTGGTGTGGTACCACCACCGCGCCGTGCGCGCCGTCCTTTCCACGTTCCTGCTCGCAACATTCGGTAGGCGCGGTCCTCCCATCTACCATCTACCCTCCACGCCCGACTCCTGGAACATCACTGTATGCTAACTACTAATTCTGCCACTGGGCTCAGTGCTAGGCATCGCCGATACCATATGGGGCTGCCGCGCTCCCTACCACGTCATGCCGTTCAACATCTACTCGTTCGTCCCGCTCGGGACGAGCTTCGAGGGCCTCCCGATCGGCCTCGCTGCCTCCGTCGTCTCGCTCACCACGAACATGCTGGCGACGCTCCTCGTCGGGTACAAGGCATGGTGAGTGCGATCGCCTTTTTACATAGCTATAGGTCTAACTTGAATTCACGACGCTCGACACCTGCCCTTCATCGTCGTCATGTTTAGGGAATCAAGGAGACGTCTGTGGGGATACTTCGTCGCCGGGCCCGGCCGTTCTCAGGTGCAGACACTGCTCGCGCTCCTCGTCGAGTCCGGGGCGGTCTACTGTGCCATCTGGGTGAGTATTTCCGTTTGCCATAGCCAGTCTCACACCCCACCGATCATTGTATTAATCAGGTATATCCACTCACAGGGTGTCGTCGTGGCGGTCCAGATCGGGGAATTCCGCGTCGGCGAGCCGGGGTCGGTGCCCGTCGTGAACGGCTTCCTCACCATACTCAACGTCTTCATAGCCGGGATCCTCGTCCCTCTGATCGTACGCCGTCGTTATCACATTATAATTATATTGATTATTTCTCACTCGTTGCGACTCCCGCCACTGGCATAGGCCATCTACCCGGCGTTCATCATCGTTCTCGTCGCCCTGAACAGGTCGCATATGGAGAAAGGACTCACGCAGAACGCGGTCGAAGACATCACTGTGCCGACGCCCCATATCTCTGTCATGATCGACACTATCCAGACCAGTGTTCACGATGGGTACAGGTCGCGTTGGAGGTCCGAGTCCGGGAGGCGCATGTCGGACGAACGGGACATGTTCGAACCCGGCGACAGTGGGTCCGACGGCGAAGATGGGAGCTTGCGGACAGAGTCGAGCGGCGAGGAACGGAAGACGGAGGCGTTCGTCTAACCACACTGCTATACCGTGTAACCCCCGAGAGAGGAGGAATAGAGAAATTATGCTCCCGCAAGAACCTGCCTTCCGCACGCTTGGGAGATGATTGTTGCCCGCAAAGTTCCCCGCCCATCCATCGCGTCACTCCAGGCTCTAGATCTGGTCTTGTCCGTGAGCGTAAGACCGGGCAAAAGTTAGGATGAAGAGCGGAACTTACTACATAATCGCTGGCCGCAGAAATTTACACAATTGCGATTAGGTCTACGTCTACGCCTAACTTACGTACAGTGAATCGTGATGGTCGCAGAACAGAACTTGAGGGGTCTTTCGCAGCCCTTGCGCCGTGGCCCGTGGTCAACGGCCGAAGACTCGAATTCCTCACCCCACCAAACTCAAACTCACGAGCAGCCGATCTCAATCCCGTCATACGGCCCATTATGGTCCGTCCCATTTCCCACGAAGATGTTGCGTACGTCCCCGACCGTGCACTTCTTACCCGTATTATCCTGCCCTACACCCCAGGAACTCGAGTTAATGACTCGGACCTCACCCCCGGGCCCACGCAAACACGCGAACAACTTGAACTTGAACACGCACCAGGACACGCGAGCCACGCCCCACCCTCGTCCACGTGCACCTCCCCAGATGGGTGGCGGAACCCGAGGAAGCGTCCCGGCAAAATAGGCACGATATCCTTCTTGTTATTGATGTGCGTTACCGAGAGCGACCGTGACCGCTGGGCGTCGACGTAGTCCGCGAAGTGCAGGCTCCCGACCCGCGGCAGGCCGTACCCCACGAAACGGACGGTGATGCCGGGGATGTGCAGCGGGAGGTAGAGCGCGTCGAGGAGGCCGATCGCTGCGCCTGTCGGAGTCGATGTGAGCGCCTTGAAAAACTGCAGCACAAGCACGAGAAAGAAGGGGTCCGTCCGATGGAGACGTACCTAGTGAATGTCCGGTAACGGTCACCTTTTTCGTCTTGAACTTAGTAAGCGCTTTTTGAACCGCTGCGAGGACACCTGGGGCGGACCTGCGATGGGTAGTTCAGGGTTAATAGGCGAATATAGTCGTCAAGAGGCCGAAGTTACCGACCGCGATTGAGTTTTCGCGAACCCGCTGTGGACGACGGCGCGTCTGTCGACGCCAGGGAACAGCTTCCCGTCCAGCGGCTCGTGAAGGAAGTCGGTGTTCGTCAGTATAGGTAGACTGGTAACTCGTCGTGAGCCAACTCCGGGGAGGTATCCAAACAACCAGACAAAGACTACTCACAGTTTAGTGGTGTCTGTGCCCTGGTGCGCGACGATCACCTCTTTCAGTCGGGGATCGAACCCGACATACCCTATTGTACGTAATAGATCCAGCGTCGGAATTTCCAGGGGAGCATAGAAAAGCGAAGGAAAGCTACGAACAGAACTGCGTCAGATCCCCGTCCCCGCCAGATGCCACGGGCTTGAAACCCGGGTTGGCCTTGCAGCTCGCCCCGCAGTTCCAAGCCAGAGTCGACGCCGGCGAGCAGTATCCCGCGCTCGCATAGTGCGTATATGGTCGGAACGCGGCGACGTGCGCCGCGCTGAGCGCAGCGATCCCCACCTGCTCATCGCGTTTCACGGTCATTGGGGACGCGGCGGCTTGCGATGCGCACAACAGTCCAGCTGCCGCCACCGCTGTTGAGAGCCGGATCTTCGAGCGACGAGCCATTTGGGGCGGAGGGGAGAGATCTCGGTCGGGCGATAATGAAAGCGAGAGACTTGGGGGTGCTGCAGTGGAGCAGTCGACGAGGACGCGAGGCGGCCGGTACCGTCGGAAACGACACCTCGACACTTTATAATGTCCTAAACTCGTGTTCTTCAATTCGATCGCGATTCGCCTCGACGCGGGACTGGTGCTGCGGCCGTCGAGGATCGTCATCCGGCACCCGGCTATTACGTCTGCGAACAAATGTGAATGCGCTCCCGAGGCTGCAGCACCTTGCATCATGAACGCCCGGGATCACCTGGTGTTCGAGCACGACGCGTGTAGACCACGCAGCGCAGGCGTCGCGGGCACGTCAGACGGGAAGGCTGAGAAGCGTGGATAAGCCTCACTACACACGTAAGTATACGCAGAGCTTCCAGCGTGCACATGAAGGGAGGTCGTGGGGTGAACATGAGGAAGTCGGGGCGGATGCAACACGGAGTGGTGCCGCTGTCGGGCTAGCGGTTGATAGACTCTGAGAGGAGCTCACATTCGCAGGTTACCATATCGTGGACAGAGAACGCAGGGCAGGAACCAATGCTTAATCCTAGTACGTGTAGAGCTAGTGAGTGATCGCACACCCGGATAGAAAGACCCTTACTCACCGCATAAACCCCGCACCACCACCTCTGACCCTATGCTGATCCCGTTCCATACAACCACTGTCAGACCGGGCTTCAGGTACCCCTGCAGCGGCCTGCAGCGACCTTTGCGTGCATTTTAACTGGACCTCGTTTGCGACCGCTTATTCGTGACGAGTGCAAGACCAGCCGCGAACGGTGAGCGATGGGGACGAGGTGAAGTTCTGAGATTCAAGCCGAGAAATTGAAGGTGGGCGAGGAAAGGCTTAATATTGTAGGACTGATAGTAAATGGCCGTCTCAGTGGGGAGCAGGTGTTTGAAAAAGCCAAAGAGAACACTGTAAAAAAAGGCCAGTGGTTTGAGTAACCGGAGTGGGAAAGCACAGTGCGTATGGAACACCCGATCGGATCGTCCCCAACCATGAGCGTCTATGCGCATCGCACAGTATATCCGTGTTCGCCTTTTCTCTTATTAATTTACCACCATCTAGTACTGTCCTCTATCCTCCTGTGCGTGTCTTACTTCAAACATGCATATTCAGCTTACATAGCCTCTGTGTATAGCGCGAACTCTTCAGCCAGCCGGATCAAACTGAAGGCCCATTGCTTGAACTTCAAGCTTCCGAGTCAAGACGCGTAGTCGGAACACTCTCGAATAAACGAACCAGTCCCCTTCCCTTTTTTCAGTCCGCTAAAACTTTCTGGTGGGTTATCAGCGTGTCTATGTTTAATATCTTTGAACGATGATCCATATCGTTGCACCGGTGCTGCAGGCTAGCCCAGTATGACAAGTATGACGCAACTGAACGTCGATGTCCTGTGGTTGATCTGCGGCTGCCTCACCGACGTTCCTGACGTGCTCTCCCTGTCGCTCACAAGCTCAGCTCTGCGCCCCGTCGCGATCGCACACTGGCTCAGCATACGTCCTGTCACCATCGTCGGCGCAAGATCGATCCAGCCTCTATACGACCTCATCTTCGCGGATGAGAAGCAGCGGGCGCCGTATATCCGTACCATCACGATTCCGGTGCAACCGGTACTACCTGACCCGCCGAATGTACTCGTCGATCGTCTTACCGCGGTCCTCGCCTCCGCAACACGTCTACGCACCCTCTCAATCTATATACCCGGCGAGCCGTCAACGCTTTTCAGTCACCCAGCACTCCCTGTCGTCATTTCCAACATGACCACGCTTGACGAGCTCGCCGTTTTATCTCCTGTTTCCGTCGCCATAGAACTACTCGGGTCGACCCATTCAGCACTGAAGACGTTCCGACACAGCGATAGCTACGAGGGTGACGAGGAGAGCGTGCCATCAACCAACGACTTGAAGTTGGCACCACAGTCGGCCTCCTCGCTCCAGGAAGTGGAACTATCGCACAGATTCCTCGTTACCGCCTTCAACTCGTCTGTCCTTCCCGGGCGTAAGGTCCGCTACTATCACATGCGTCGTTCGTCTTTTGCGACTAGAGTGGCTCCTCGCTGTCTTCCCGAACCTCGACCGTACCCTCATCATCGAAGATTGCATCCACGCCCAAGATATCGACCAAGCCCCGGAGCCCCTACGGGAAGCAAACCGCGCAGCGCAGAAAACGCGCCGATGGGCTGCGCTCGACCGTGTGGCTACGAGCCCCTTCCTGCTCTGGTCCCTTGGTCTGACGTGTCCCATCCGCCACCTAAGCTTAAGGATGGCGCACGAAGATCATCTCAATCGGACGTCGGACACGGACCGCGCTTGTCTCGTCCTCCGCGAGCACGCCCCCGACCATCTCGCCTTGGTCAACGTCAACATGTCACGGAACTTCAGCTCCCCGCTCCCGGTTCTGGACCGCGTGCCGTTCCCGGAGGCCGCGGTTGCCAGACTGACTCACCTCATCTTGAACGTGGAATACACCGGCGAATATCGGCTGCTCCTGCTCCACGAGACCACGGAGGACGACGTCAGATTTCCGTGGCACTCTGTTATGGTGGGCGGTTTATGCTGTTATACGCTATGTCTCTAGCATCCCGGGCCGCCATTGATGCTTATCTGGCTTTGCAGGACGCGCTGTTGCGGAGGCTCAGGCTCTTGACCCGTCTGACGCACGTCCGTATTGTATTTCACTGCGGCGGCGACAGCCGCCATATAGACCCGCCCCCCATATACGACGGTATGCGCTCCCTGGACGTCGACCGCCTTGTATCCGCCCTTCCAGATACCCTTCCATCGCTCGTGTACATTTTCATCACCTCCGTCCGTCACCCGCGTAGCGATGCCTCCAACGAAGAAGGAGAAGCGTGGGACGTGACCAAAGCATGGCGAGTACGACGGCCCGGTGTCACCCCTCAAGGTTCGGAGGGCGAGGGTCCGGTCGACTCGGAAGTGCCCGACTTCGACCTCGAAGAGCTGGCCGCTGAAGACGGGGAGGCGATGATAGATAGAGAGAGGTTGCGTGCCACGGAAAGGACTCAGGTGTGTTCGAGCTGTCCGTTTTGTTACTGCATGTGATGCTAAAGAACACATATCTGAACACAGTGGATACAAGTCGCACGGGAAGTGGATGAGGATGGAGAGGCTGTCGCGCTGGAAGCCTGACGTCGTCAACCTCTCTATCTAGACATATCGTAAAATTGGCTCGCTCTTTCAGGTTCTCGGTCTGTAGTTCCGCACCTTCCACACTGTCATATCAGGATGTTACGCGACCTCACGTCGAGTGCCCACTTTATCGAGGAGTATGGAGGACGAATCAAAAGTATTTAAGTTCGATATCCACGGCCACAGAATGTTACACGGTTACCATTAGTTCTACCTCTAGTTTATGTACTGGATCGTTCGTAGCTCGTACGTTGCGATCAGCTGCAACGGTTCTCAACCTCAGTAGACTTATGAGCAGCCGATCTCAATCCCGTCATACGGCCCATCGTGGTCCGTCCCATTTCCCACAAAGATGTTGCGCACATCCCCAACCGTGCACTTCGCGTTCGTATCATCCTGTCCTACATGCCGACATTCGGGGTTGAGCACCCCATCCACCCTCGCACAAACAAGCGAACGAGACCTACCAGGACACGCCAGCCACGCGCCGGCCTCGTCAATGTGAACCTCCCCGGATGGGTGATGGAACCCGAGGAAGCGTCCAGGAAGGATGGGCACGATGTCCTTCTTGTTGTTGATGTGCGTGACGGAGATCGACGGGTGCGCGTCGACGTAGTCCGCGAAGTGATGGTTCCCGACGCGCGGCAGGCCGTACCCCACGAAGCGGGTGGTGATGTTGGGGATGTGCAGCGGGAGATACACTGCGTCGAGGAGCCCGATCGCCGCGCCTGAGAAAAGTCTCAGTGGAGGACGAGGACGGCGGACTCCAATGGCGACGGACCTAGTGAATGCCCTGTAACGGTCACCTTTTTCGCGTTGAATTTGGTAATCGCCTTCTGTACGGCTGCAAGGACGCCAGGTGCCGACCTGTTCCCGATGACTTTGCTCAGCAATTGTCTAGTGCCGAATGGAGCGAGGATACGGACCTGGATTGGGTTCCGGCGAAGCCGCTGTGGACCTCGATGCTCCATTTCATGCCTGGAAACAGCTTCTTGTTCAGCGGCTCTAGGATGATGTCTCCATCAGTCAAAATAGGTAGACTAGTGGGCTGTTGTCAGTTTACGAGTGGCATCGAAATGGGTAGCGGAGTTAGACCCCACTTACAGTTTGCTCGTGTCAGTGCCCTGATGGGAGACGATCACCTCCTTGAGCGTAGGGTCGAACCCGACATACCCTGTAACATGAAATACATCCAAAGTTAGGTCAAAGTCCGAACGCATCCATATATGAGAAAGCACGAACAGAACTGCGTCAGGTCCCCATCGCCGCCAGAAGCCACCGGCTCAAAGGATGGATTGGCCTTGCAGTTCGCCCCGCAATCCCAAGCTAGAGTCGACGCTGGTGAGCAGTATCCCGTGCTGGCGTAGTGCGTGTACGGTCGGAACGCGGCGATCTGCGCCGGGCTGAGCGCAGTGATGCTTGTCTGCTCCTCGCGATTCACGGCCGTTGGGAATGCGGTGGCTTGCGATGCGCACAACAGTCCGGCTGCCGCCACCGCTGCCGATAGCCTGATCGTCGAAGAGAGAGCCATCTAGTGTGAGGAAGGAGAATCGATAGACGAAGGCGAGAAACCCGGGATTCCGCAGCGGAGCAGTCGACGAGGACGCGAGGCGACCGATACTGTCGGGAACGACATCTTGACACCTTATAACGTCTACGATCGGTCTTCTTCGATTTGGCCGTGATTCGCCTCGAGCATCCCTGGTGCTGCGGCGGTCGAACATGGCCAACCGGCACTCGGCTATGACGCTTGTACGCAGATGAGGTCACCAATCTGCAATATGAACGTTGAACGGGACCGATCACCTGGTGTTCGAGCAGAAACGGGTGGGGACAATGCGGCATAGACGTCGCGGGTCCGTCCCGAAGGAGGGCTGAGAAGCGCAGATAAGCCAATCATCGCAGAAAATGCATCCGTATTAATAGGTCGAAGGCTCACCGTTTTCTGGAGGACAGCGAGGCGTGAGGTGTTTCGGCATTAGCGAGGAGTGCTGTAGATGCATGGACGGGAGAAGCGTTCGCGGATCCCATGAAACGTACGGAGCCGCAATTTCCGGGTGATAGCGTGTGATCGGCGATCCCACGTCCTGACGTCGTTAGTTCTCGTCGGCTCGGGCTTTGCGGTTCTCCTCTTGTTCATCTGTTTCGCCGGCATCCCAGGTGAGATCAGACAAGGACGTTATGTAACACGGCAACAAAATGGGTCACCTTGTTGACGAAATGCTGGCACCTGTGCCGAGAGGAACGTGAAACCATACGCGTAAGCATCTATAGAGCTTCCAGGAGACGATACGCCGCATGACGGGTACGGAGGAGCGGAGACGGATGGATCGTGAGGGCACGGCTAGGAGCCGTAGCATGAGGCAAGACAAGAATATTTGTCCTGGTGCAATGGGCACAGCCTGCAGCTCAATAGCAAAAAAAAATACCGTCGCCCTCATCTACCCAACACCGATACAAGGTCATGTAACTTGCGAATAATGAGTGACAGTGGAGACGGGGTGAAGACCTCACTTATATCGCCGAGGGTTCGGAGGTGTGGCACTGGCAGGGGTTTGAAATGGGAGGGCTGGAAGGTCTATAGCAGTCTCAGAGGCGATATAATGTCTGAAACAAAATCAGGAAACCAGGACAGGAGAGAGCAAAGGTGAGGACGAGTTGGGCGGCAGAAACTTCGGCCTGCGCGTCGTTCAATTTGGGCTGATGACGTCAGCAGATACGAAGTGATGATTGATGGATTAATTAGCGCCAGACGGTAACGGGCGTCTACCCATCCTTCTCGAGTCTCGACTGTGCGCCCGAGTCCGGGTGAAAAGTGACAGGTGAATCACCATGCGGAAATGGTGGATAATCACGATGCAACCGGGGCGTAGTCATTCGTTTCGCCATTCGAGCGCCGGGTGATGTCCCCCGTTTTCGCTGGTGATCTAACTGTTGAAAGTCAACTAAATTTTGCCGGATTTCACCATGTAGCGCAAAAGGGCAACGTAGTGGTTCTGCCTGGTTTTCTTGGTTATTTTTACTGAGGTATGAATACCCGCACACGCTGTTTGGTTCTCGTACTGATCAACCAAATATATTGTGATTTCCAACACATTACAGCAAGTACTACTACTACTACTAGATAAGTCCCATTGCCGATAAGTAAGACAACCGACAGCACGACGATGAGGCCGCACCCGCGAAGGGAGCACGCGCACGACCTCGTCACGGTGTGCAGCTGGGAAGTGCGCTGCAAGGTACCCGGTGCGGAGATTGCACTGATGCACTGCGAGATGGTCAGGTGCAAGGGACTATGGTGCACGTACCTCGCCATGGACGCACGGCTACTCAAGTGCCTTACCACGGAGTTTCGCAAGCGAGGCAAGGTCGAGGACGCCGGAGGTTCACGCTAGAAATGGAGAACAATGAAACATGTCAGTACTGAAAACAATGATGTGCGGAATGCTGGAACCGAACCTTCAGACATGCCAAAGAGGTCTCTCTATCAAACCGTGACGCAAGGATAACACTGACAGTGAAAAACTCACCTCCCGAGACCGACACGGCTCAGACAGCATGGACACTCCACCGCGCCCTCGTTCCGAGCACAACCATGTCAATGAATTGCTGGATAGCAAAAAAAAAAGTAAGAAACTGAAGACGTGCATACCTCCTCCGCACCGCTCACGTAGCGGTGAGTGCACTCCATTCCTCCCAGCTTTGCAATCGACCCCATGGCCGTCAGATTGCAACGTGAGTTGACGTTGCGCCTCGTGCACTCGCACGCAGCGTCAACTCACATCGCTCGAGGTGCCTCTTGTAAGTCTTCGCCCCAGTGACAGACCAGCTAAAGTCCGAGTGCGTTTGACCCCAGAGTAGCAGCCGAGAACAAGTACACCAGAGCAAGCGCATCAGAGACAAAGCACACAGCAGAACCGACAGCCAAACCCAGATGAGCACTGAGAGGAGGGCGAACGCAGGTACGATGCAGGGGGCAAGTAGGGAGAGTCGAGAGGGTGGGGATCATCGCGACGGAAAACGAGATGGTTGCGACGGCGCTGACACGAGCGCCCGTGTTTAGGGCAGGCAATCGCGACCTTCACGCACAGCAAGTTGCTGGACTCGTCAAGGACTCGTACCGGGGTGTACCCAGGCGCCAGCAATGTACCAACTTTCCTGGTGAATGCGGTGTCCAGCGCGATCACTACCCTGATCACCACCCACCCATTAACCCCCAAGTTGCCTGGTGAAGTCGGCTTTTCACCCATCAATCTCGGCCCGGTCACCACTTCTCGGGCGCACAGAGCTCATTTCCACTGTCGCTCGCATGTGAGCAAGTCTCAGGCCCGGGATCTTTCTGGAGGTACGTATTGCTCGCCCTCGTAGTCTAGTCGATGAATATAATGCTTTGCAGGCGAGCTAACGGCTTGGAGCCTGTTAAATCTTGCCGCTCAAAGCCAACCCTGGTCGGAAACGGGGGTGCAGAAGACTCCCACTCGTTTCAGACAGTACGGCAAGCTCTCTGCTAAAAGATACTCCATTTAAAATAGCTTATAACCGCTCGCGGCATCAGGTTCGGATCCCGCGCCGACGTCATGACGGCCAGGCCATCAAGTCGTAGCTTCACACTCAGGTCGTTACTTGGTGTCCCAAGCAATTCACTATATTCGGAAAGCGAACTGTTACCATCATGTACTCACTGCTGCTCTCTCCGTAGCACGCAGCTCTTCCCTTCGATCGTCGCCTCCCGCTCTCTAGCGGTCAGCTCTTCGAGGTCAACGTTAACCCCCTCGAGGCCAGACCGTCGGACCTGCCAAGCTCTACTGAGGTCCCACATTTCTTCTGCGCCGGCACGCTCGTCGCCTAAGCGGCCGGCGGACGTAATGAAAATGTTCGAGAGGGACGGCATGATGTTCGGAAGACCCAGAACGAGGCGATTGAACTTGCAAAACCGCAGGCCGTCGTATATGTCGCCAGGGAGGGGCTCGCGCAGTGCGTCGGCTCGGCGGCGACCACAGCTGAGCACGATGCGGAGATGTGTCAGATGCAAGGGTTTGAGGGCTCCGAAAAGGGTATCCTGTTGAGAGAAACAAGCGATACCGTCAGTCCTGGATATTCAACACGCAGAGCGCCATTATGTTTGGCAGTGGCGGTTGCCTAACCACTCACCAGAACTACATCCCATGGTGATGGTCCGTCATCAGACGCGTCCTCGGGTTGGGATCGTGCATACGGGCGTGCGCCGATACGGTCAAAGCGCAAGACAAGATGTGTCAGCCTTGCCACAGCCACCTCCGGGAACAGCGCGTCGTCGAGGATGGAGAACCCGAGTGGGAGCCAGAGTCTAAGGTTGACCATCGCAAGGTGGGTGGGTGAGTGGTCTGCGAGAACCCCGCGGACGCAGGTAACGTCCAGAGCCCGGGGTCGGGGTATCTTAAGCTCGGGCGCGAGGTCGAGGGTAATGTGATGGACGGGGCATGTCAGACAAAGTGTGTGGAGCATGAGAGGACTCCCGGCCAAGCGGGCGAGGGCTGTCCAGGAGTGCCACCGCTGCGAGTTGCGATTGTCCTCGCGGAAGTCTGCGGCTACTGGAATATCGTCCGGGCTGATGGGAGCGCCGTGGAAGTGGGGGCGGTCATGCATGATGAGGCTGCGTTCGAGGTTTGGGAAGACAGTGAGGGCCGGTCCAGCGTGCTGGGCTCGAAGATGTCTGCGATGGTGACCTCGCGTACGGTCGGGAGGGTTACACTCGACGCCAACATGGAAAGGCAAATGTAGGATGAAAGCTCTACTTCCTCGAGCGTGGAGAGCGAATACGGTGCGACAGCGAGTTTTGTGAAGGATTGAGGTTCCGGCTCGAGCGCAGCATACATGTCACAGTGTCGAAACGTCTTCAGAGACGAACATCGCTGGGTTCTTGGAGGAGGCGATGGAGAGCTCCTGAAGGGTGCTAATCCCGGCGATATCAGCGAGGATGCGGTGGTCGCTGAAGGGCGTTGCCAGCTGCCTAGGGGCACAAATGGAGAGAGAGTGAACGTACGAGGCTGAGGAGAGCACTGCGAGCATACGGTGAATAAGATCCTCCGAAGAGTCCACTGGTTCCCCCGAGGGAAGCATATGATATTGATAGTATGGATGCGCGGACCTTAAGTACTCTGCAGATAGACGCTCCCATGGGATGGATCGGATGCATTCTGATCGAGAACAGTCTGCCAACGACTTCTTGAACCTCCATCTGGGCCATCGTGCCGGACTTGCTTCTCTAGCGCACCATCGAAATGCAGGACCTTCGGGGTAACGGGCTGGAACGAGGACAGCATTGAACGAACATGCATGTACCGGCAAAGTGGGATGTACATGAGATGGTCATCACCCGGGCGACCCTCCTGGGACTGCGTTGCAGCGAGTCACCGTCTGCGTGGTATTTACGCTCATCAACGCTCATCCTGTCCATCACGGTGTTGTTCATCATCGCGAAGTTGTTCGTCAAAGCGGTGGATCTGCAAATTGGACGAGGATGCGGCGATTGCCAAGGAATCCAAAGAGTTGCCGGTGATGGTCGAGCTCATGGGATGTCTAAAAGAGAGCGTGGATACTACGCTCCCCTCGAACGACGTCCCGGAGAAATGCGACTTATTGAGCGCAACTATCGTGATGATGATGGTTGGATAGATTCCCTGAGAGGGCCTTGTATGAGCCAAAACCATAAACGAGAACGCGAAGGCAAATCACACACAATTATGGGGATGAGGCATCCCTTGATGAAGTAGTCGAATGTGGTGAGTGCCTTCTGCTCTGGTGATGACACCATGCCCGTGTCCATGAGCAAGGCCACTTGGTATGCGAGGACAGCAGCCTAATGCAATCCCGTTATTGTGTACGTGATTCGGAAAAGTCGAGGAGGGGAAAATACCCAGATGAAACAATATATTGTTCCTGACTCGACTAAAAAGATAAGGACCCTCTCCACTTGGCTGCTCGTTTTCAATGACACTTTTCCCATAACTTTGCGCTGTTCCCTAGTATGAGCGTATATATCAATCTCCAATTAAACATCAAACGACCGAGGAGGTATACAGACCAAGCCTTGCAGGCGATCAGAATTGTGGCGCTCATATTGCTTGCTAAGGACAGGACCGACGCCGCAAGACCATAAAGGTCCGACTGGAAGAAGGTCCCCAAGGGGACATCTGTAAAGTTGAACACCGAGAGGACGTAGAACGCAGTCCTCGGGCACGAGTCGACTGTATCGATGGCACTCATGCCTGCGTGGTGAATGTACATTAGCATTCGAGCCCAAAAACTCAAGGGAATACATGGACATACCCATCGTTGCACCGAGTAGGATAACGCACGTCGCCCGAACGATCAGGCTGCGAGGCCAGATGACACACACCCGCCACCACACGATGGCATCTCCGAGAACAACCTGTGTTCGTTTGTCCCTATCAGTTGCAAGAAGGCTCACGCGCGATTGAAGGGTGCAGACGGACGAACATTGATCATGAGAATGATGGTAGGCGCGCACACCGTAAGGCCATGTACCGTCCCAGGGATGCCAAAGCTTGAGAACGAGCAGGATGGCGGCGGCATATACGACCATTCAATTTCGGCTGGACAGAAGCCGCGGCATACATCTCCGCTCGTGCATTGGCAGAGCAGCTGAGTTGCGTATGCTTCGGCGACGTTGTAGTATCCGATGACGTTGAGCAGGAGGATTGTCCAGTGGAGGGCGGCTGCCCCGTACATGACAAGGATAGCGGCGAGGATAATAGTAACGGAAGCATTCCGCAAACCTTTATGCCTTGAACAGGCAGTTAGATTCCGTACGAATCGAAATCGGTGGCGAATTACTCACACGAGAACGAAGGCAGCGAACAACGACTGCGCCGTAAAGATGCCTGTGAATAGCATCAATCCAGCTTTCAGCGCGAATGGAACGGAAACCATTACCGAGAAGGGCCGTTGACAAGATCAACAAGACAATGCAAGGCCACAACGCAGTGGTATAGCTGCTGACACCACCGACAATTAGCGGCGTTGAATATGACTCCCACGGAACGGGCTGAGGCTCGTTGACGACGCGAAACATCGTGGAAATGTGGACGTAGAGGGCCGGATCTCCTGTTCAAACTATGTCGGGGCGGCGGAGAGGGCACGATACATCTGAGCGATAGGCAGTCATGGTGTAAGTTATATACCCACTGGTTGGAAGCGTTCTCGGAAAGACCCGTGCCTGGGCTTGACAGAAGAAGATCAAACTGAGAGTGAAACTTGAAGGAGCTCGTTCTGATAGGTCCGGTGTAGTCGCCCACGACGTAGCCGTGTTCTCCCTCCGCGCGACGCAATGCTGTCCGTACCCGTAACGACGTGGCGCGTTGCCTGAGAGGTATGTAATACCAGCCGCAAACAAGAGCACCATTTAACTTAGTCGCGGCATAGGCGTTGCACGTAACCCGCATCACAGAGACTATCGGAAGCCCGAGGCGCTTGGAAGTGCTTCCTGTACCTTAACTGATTGGAGCCGTTGTATGCTCGCAGCGCGTGCGGGAGTACTTCAGAGTATACAGATCAGAAAGCACGTTCACGAATGCTTAGACATACAACGTACCGTTTCGTCTGCTACCTTCTACATGCATGCAATTTCTCCTGAACATCGCGCGTCAGCTCCGTTTCGAATGCAAGGCAGCAAAGCGTACCTCCCACGCCTCTGGCAGGCGCAAGTCCTCATCCTCGATTACCCTCCCCGCATCGTAGTCGCTGAGCTGCTCAAGCGTCCGCGCAGCCCGTTTACGACCGCCCCTGCCCTCCGCGCTCCCCACTCCACGTCCCTGTCCTTCGTGCAAGTCGACGACCCGCCACGCACGGGTGCGAATATAGCCACGGGAGGCAGCATCATCTTCGGTTTCGTCACGCCCTGCGATGGTCGTGACGAAGCAACGCAGCGCGGGGCACGCCGCGAGGACCTGGCGCGGAGGAGGGACAGACTCAGATGCCGACGCAGCGCGCATCTTGCGGACAAGGTGGTCGAGGTCCCCGTAGTCCAGATGATCATATGCATCGTCAAACTTGAGCTCGTCCGATGAGGGGTCCCGGGCGCAGTGGAAGACGAGGCGGGAGTGCGTGAGGTTCTTGAACACGGCGAGTGCCCAGACGGTGTCGTTCTGTGGGAGGGGTCCCAGTGCGGGCGAGGTTTAGCAGAGATGGTCGCAGGGGATGGTTTTCAGTTTCGGAATGGGCACGAGGACGTACCAGGATTGCCCTCCAGTGCATGTCGTCGTGCCCGAGGGCGAAGCGCTTTGTGTCTTCGTATTCTTTCGTGTTGCACGTCACGATGAGGATGGCGTGAGTGATGGAGGATGAATCGACGACCGCATCTTCGTCCTTGTGAAACCAAGAGACCTGATCGTACGAGGGAAGGTGCATGGAGTCGATGACGAGGTGCCGGGGTCGGACGCGGGCGAGACAAGGGAAGTCAAATGTGTCCATCGTCAAGCGGCGAACGGGACACTCAAGTGCGAGCAACTGAACGGCCGTCTAGTCGCAGTCGAGGTGGTCCAACTTTGTCCACCCGGATGCGACTTGCGCACGCATGTTATTCTCTTGTATTTCGGCGAGCATCTCGGGATGAATGATGCGGTCATAGCCTTTTTGCCATACCATGCGAAAGGATAGTGTAGCATCGAGGGAGGGGAACAGGTGAAGAAGGGCGGCTACGTTGGGCTCTCGAGTGAGAGGCCTAGTGAGATTGAGCGATCGCACAGACAGAAACCGCGGGAGCTGAAGGAACGAGTCGTCGTACATGGGGATGTGACTGACTTCGAGAGTCGTGAGGGTTGATGAGGTCGAAAAGTGAGAGAGGCTCTGGTCGAAGTGACTGGCCACCGTGCCCGGAGAGAAGTCGGTATACCTTTCAGGTCGGCTTCTGATACGAAGCGTGACGAGCGGCGATCGTATGGCTTGGAACGCGTGGTGAACCCAGCATGTGTCCCAAGGTCGTGACCCCTTGGTAAGCGATAGATGCCGAAGAGATTTAACTGTCGCGAGAGTCGAAGAAAGCCGTGGAGAGAGTTCGTAGGACGGAGGGAACGAGAGATCAAGAGTATCTAGGTTTTCGGCGCAGTCTAGGATGTCCATGACGTGCTCGACATCCTCAGGGAGATCTGTTTCCCAAGGCGGGGCGACTCGGAACCATGCATCGGCGGGGACGAGGGAACGGATGTGAGGGGCGAGGTTGGGCTTGCGGCTGAAAATGAAGGCATATAATGCGCGAATGGCTTTACGGTTCTTGAGGCAGATGGTATGGGATCTCGAAAGTTGACGTATCGCGATACCCCACAAGACCGAGAAAGCGAGAGACATGGAGATGAGATCGCGACCATTGTCGATCAATCTGCAGACGACCTCGAAAACATCGGTGTCGAGTTCGGGCATTGCACTGCCCTTCACGAATATGTGAGATGGTTTACCAATGGAGCCGGAGGTTGGTGCGCAAACGCAGGATATTACAGCGACTCACCGTGCTTTCCGTTTTCGCGAATGGTATGGCCCAGTGCGAGAGTGAGAGAGAATGTTGGCCGTTCGTAGGTCGCGATTTCGATGTTTGGGGAAACCGCCCAGGCCGTCGTCATGAAAGTGGGTGCCAGTGGTAGGTGCGGCCAGCGATTGCGAGTCGAGGTGGCGGCAAGCATCGCCACATCGAGTTTTCGGCTGATTCCGGCTATTCAGCGTCTCATGTATGCTCTCCCTCAGTATTTGTGCCTGCAATATTCCAAGTCCTATTGAAGAGGGAGAAATATAAGGCGTACATTCACGTTATCCTCTCTGTAGACGCCACGCGGACACCCCTACACCCTACAAAACGCTAACTTTTGCTGAAGGTCGTAGATCAACGAGCGTTTCCCGAAGAGCTGTTTAAGGAACGTACCTCCCACTCCTCCGGCAAACCCAAGTCCTCAGCCTCAATGATACTCCTCGCGGTGTAGTCACTGAGTTCCTCGAGCATCGGCGGAGCAGACTCGCCGCTCGCGGTCCCCGAACGACCCTCCTCTCGGACGAATTCGACTACTCGCCATGCGCGGTCTTGGATCCAGCGTCGCTGCGACGCCATTGTGGACGGGGTATCGTCACGGCCCGCGGCAGTGACGAAGAAGTAGCGTAGCCTGGGGCAGGCGGCGAGGAGGCTGGGGGTGGGTGAGAGTCGCGAGACGAAAGCACTCTCGGGCATTTCGTGGATAAAGTTATTCAGCTTGGGCAGATATGGGTTGAGCTGACAATGAAAAACTAGTCGCACGTGTGTGGCGTTCTTGAAGACTGAAAGGGTCTGCTGGAGGCGCCCCTGAGACCCGGAAACAACGATGGATGAGTTAGTATCCGGAGTGCACGACAACTACTACGGAGACGACGCACGAAGACGACCTCCCAGCGAATGTCAATGCCTTTTAGAAGGGCGCCCAAACAGTCGTCTTGTGTGCATGATACGATGAGGACAATGTGGGTTGGGTAGGGCACAGCACTGTCTGCGGTGGCGGACGCGAGTATTTGCGCCAGGAGATTCAACGGCGCGATATAGTCAGGGAGACAAATAGAGGCAACCACAAGATGCCGGGGTCGAATATCGGCGATGGCACAGGTGTCAAAGGTATCAATCGTGTAGTGACGGACAGGACATTGGAGACCGAGCATCCGCGCTGTCTTACAGTCGCAGTCGAGCCGGTCCAATTTTGTCCACTTGAAGACTTCTTGGGAACGCCTATTACCGTCTAGTACTTCGGCGAGCCTCTGGGGGTCGGCGGCGAGTCGTCTGCTTTCCGACGCCTCTAAGCGCAACGACAGGGTCCCGTCCAAAGATGGGAATAGGTGAAGAAGGCAGTCCAGCTTAGGCTCTCGCTCGAGTGTCTTGGTGATAGCGAGGGAGCGAACAGAGCGAAATTGAGGTATGTCGAGAAACGAGTTGTCGTACATGGGAATCCAGTCGAGGTGAAGACTGGTAAGAGCTGACGAACTTGAAAAGCGGGAGAACATTTCAGAAAAACGAGCCGCCGGTGGGGGGGACGTGACGCGGCTCCTGCCACCTCTGCATAGGCGAAGAGTTCGAGGGGAAGATCGCAGGGCGCCGAGTGCGTGATGGACCCAGCGTATGTCAGGATCTTCGAGCGACAGATATCTGAGAGTCCCCATGCCCGCAAAGGCAGAGGTAACCCGTGCAGGTTGTACGTGGCGGCCATCAAGATACAGAGAAAGAGCATCGAGGTTGACCGCGCAGTCAAGAATGTCCATAAGTTGATCTTCAGCCTCGGCAAGACGGCTGCTGTCGCAGGTCCATGCCAATTCTGAGACGGCGAGGGAATGGATGTGGTGTGCGCGGGTCGGTTTTTGATTGAGGATGAAATCACGGAAACCTCGAATAGCTTCGCGAGTGTTGAGGCGGATAGTGTGCGTCCTCAAGAGCTGGCGTATCGCTATCCGCCACATCACCGAGCAAGTGAG
>BACB01001553.1:0-19595 GCA_000338015.2 Ganoderma multipileum BCRC 37180
CCAGCACGGCCATCGAGTGCGGACTGGCGCTCATCGAGTTAGACAAGGATGCGGCGGTGAGGCCTGCGGGCGTGGAAGCCAAGGTGAGTCCTGTACCCAATCTTTTGGTGTTTCAACACCACCCTCGTTCTCGCACCTCCCCTCTGCGAACTGTGCATGCCGTTCGTGCATCAGGCCATGCATGCTGTTGCTCCTAACCCTGTGAACACGTCCGTCTCGCCCAACGCCTCGGCTCCTCACTGCGAGCCCCGGTGGCATCATTCACGGCGACCTCTAGTAAGGGCGAGCTCCCTCTTGACCATATGCATCCGTCACTGATAGACGTATAGGGTCCCACAGTGCCTTGCGTTTCTCTCGGATCACGTGTGACGAGGTGGGGCATTCCTCGCACGCACCATCGTCTGTTCCACCTTACTGACTTAAGGTATTTGCTAGGCTCGTCTCCTTGCTTTACTCTGGAAACACACCTGCAGCTTGTTTGCGCCCTCCTCCCGGCATCGAATGTGATGTTTGTCAAGTAAAGGTGTGCATCTCCTCATCCTTCTTCACCTCCAAGTACGTGAGTTGGCTTCCAATCCGAGTCATATGCTTTAGCTGTCAGGTAGGCTCCGTTGTATGCTGGTCTGAGTAGGACACTGACTTGGCGTACACCCTAAACACGAAAGGTTGTGCCAGCCTGATGGGCACGTGGGGGATGGGCGCGTGTCGGGGAGCACGGACGAGGCCCGACGGTGGGTCTGGGAATGAAGCGGTGGTGAGTCCACCTCCCGACGAAGTACAGGACTGGCATTGACTCGGGTTCGGGCGACAGTGATGGGCAAGTTAGCCTCCCCTATGACGACACTGGACACATCATGAATCAGTACGTGTATTCTATGGAGAGAATGGCGAGATGAATGTAGCGCTCATGGTCATTTCAGAATGCACGCCGGCAAAGGTTTTGGCCGTAGCGCCAGTAGTCCTCGTAGTACTTAGTTTGATTTGTATGTACTTAGGAGTCCTTATACACACTTTTTTCGCTCTGGGCCAGAAGGGGACCTTCTGATCCAGAGCCACCCAGAGAAACTTGGAGCGACTTAAATTATCTGAATCAGCCTTGTCAAGTGTGCCCAAGTCCTGTCAAGCTGTCAAGAGAATCGGACGTTTTGCTGATGTTCCCCCTTGCCACTCTTCCTCAACGACCAAGTTCGCATCGCCCAGGACCCGCGACACCGGAACTCTGCACGCCGCAACAGCAAAGCCCTCAGCCGTCTTTTGGGGTCTCGGGAGCTGCTTCGGCAAGTTGTTCTCCTCTGCAATCATCCCCTCTCTAGTGTTTGCTACGTCGTCAAGATACCTCCTTTTAGCCGTGCTGCCGTGTCCGACCTGCTGAGTATGCCTGAAGTCTAGTGATGCAGGGTCCGGTCCAGTCCCGGTCCTCAGTGCCTTTTTTGGAGGACTAGGGACCGAGGACCGGACAGGACTGGCCCAAAAAACAAGGACCGGGACTGGGACTGCGGTCCTTACAGGACCGGAAAGGACTGCAGTCCGGTCCTCAGTCCGGACCGGTCCAGGACCGAATTGCGGTCCGGACCAGTCTTGGACTGGTCCCACGCGGTCCAGGACTGGTCCCTCTGCCAAGGATGTCATCTTAACAGTACTTAGCCGTACTGTTGTAGCCATATCTTCGTCATTTCTCATCCAATCACGTCGCGCCTAGGCTCCTTCAGTTCTCCTTGTCTCCAGCTTTCTAACGACTTCGTATTCGACGGATTTGGTGGAAGCCCGGTGGAGGTATGAGAGATTCTGTGTAGGTGGTAGTGAGAGGGAGCAGGTCACAGTAATCGAGTTATATCTCAGCAACGACGGTACGTAATCTCCTAATCTTTTCTGCATTCCATTGCGCTAGCCTATGGCTTTCAAACGCGCCCTCTCCCACCGTGTTTCGAGTAGCGGTTCTTCCGCTATGAATCTGGTTTTATCCGCATTACCCTGCAAGAGGAGTCCATCTATATCTCTTTGAATACTGGCTCGATTAGCACGAAACTACCTGTGTTCGGTTCTCCCTTTCAAGAGCTTTCGAACGAGCCCTTATTCGCCCGAATCGGACCGCTTGTTGTTGCACAGTCACACCTTTCTGCCAGTCTTCCTCCTACCATATTATCCCCTACCCTCTGTTGGCCATATATCCGTCGCTTTTGTGCAGTTTTAGATTATTTTGGTACCATTAGAATCATTATTTGAAGTAATAAGCAACTGAAGCACTAATGTTCTACACATTGACCGCATTCTGTGTATATAGGATGTAATATTGTACAACTTGGCCTACATTGGGACTGGTCCTTGACCAGTCCTCCCAGCCCTTAGAGGACTGGTCCAGACCAGTCCTTTCTCGGTCCTTCTCCTCAGCTCACAGGAAAAGGACCGGGACCAGGACTGGGGACAGGACCAAAGGTTTTGTGGTCCTGGTCCGGTCCTAATCAGGTTGGTCCTGGTCTTTCAGCCGGTCCTAGACCAGTCCTGGGACCGGACCCTGCAACACTACTGAAGTCTAGGTCTTGACGGCCTGTGCTCCGTGCCTCAAGGAGGCCATTCTTTGGATGCTATATCACTCGCCTGCCAATTCTCTGTCAGTATCTCTGTCGGCTTGGTTCTGCGGGTTGTCGCTCGGGCAGGGCTTACTTGAAGGCCATCTACCTGGACCTGCATGCCCTTGGTATCCCTGTCTGTCAGTGTTGAGCTCAGCAAGACCTCGGCCATGCGTCTAGCCCAAGTGTGTTGCATCGCAGCCGTGCCTCCTGGCATCGTTGGTTCATACCGCCGGCCTTCTCGCGTCCTTACACGAACCCCCCCATATGTATGTCCTCCTCACACCTATTCCCGTCTTGCCCCTCGGGTCTTCGCTCGCGCTTGTCATGCGTTTCTCTGTACTTGATAGTGCATGTACATAGTACTTGTAGCTCTGCAATAATATATTAATTCAACCTCTTTTCGGCGTGACATATGAGGACTATCGCAAGCCTACGTTGTGATACCGACCAGGATTCGTCTACAGTGGTCTATCTTGATCAGACTCTGCGGGGCGTAAGATCATATATGATCAGTCGTCGCCGGCGCTCTGATCAGCCCAGACGGACTCTGATCGTGTGCTACCAGCTCAAGTAGGTCTTCTGCCACCAAATACAAGACTGATCGTGCACTACTAAGTATGTCATATATGATAGTTTATGATAGTATAGTACCCCCTTTTGCTGATGAACCCTATGATCCATTAGTTCAACTTTAATACTGAGTATTACGTCATTGATACTCACGGTAATCGGAGTTTAAAATGATCACAAAATCGCCCAGCCGTGCAGACCTCCGAGACTCGACGCTCACGCACCGCGGAGGAAGGGAGGTAACTCACTCAACGAACATACTGATGGGAGGAACAAGAAGACCTTGAAGGGCGAGGTAAGGGAATAGGATTACAGTAGGTACAGTAGATGGTATCAGGAAAAGGCGCAAGGCTGGGGGGTAGTATGGATATCGCGGTTGAATGAACGTGATAGGGGATGGCTAGGTGCTTGCTAATGCGTAGTTTCGTACAAAGACATGAATCTAGATGCCACAGCGTGGACGCAATGCGAATATCTAGCTCGGCGTACAGAGCAGGCCCGCGTTCTGTGTCTGGAGCCACGTAGCAAGGTCGGAAAATGTAGTAGGGTGGCCCCCTTCTAATACCGGAGGCTTGGAGAATACGCGCTGAAGCCGCATTGCGAGGGCAAACACTTCCTCTTGTACGGAGGTAGGCGGGGTGCCCGAATCTACGTCCATCGGAGTGTCTGGGTCTAGCGGCAGTGTGAGTCTCAAGCATAGGCATGGGCTCGGACGTACTCACCACCTTGGCTTGGTTGGGAGGAATCGAGCGCGACGACTTCGGGCACGATGTCTTCGAATACGACGCCTTCGGATACAACATCTTCCAAGTCGTCGGCGAGATTGCCCATTGAAACATCCAAGGTCGGCTGATCGCGTCTGCCGTCCTCGTTTGTCTCTCTCAGCAGTGGCAGCGACAACGCTGAAGGCTCCATCGGGTCCGCAGGGACCGCGTCGGACACCACCTCGCACACGGGCTCATCTATACGCAACCCTATTCAGCACTACATAAAACAAGCACGAACGAGGCAACTCACCGGACTTCGAATTGGAGTTGGGTTCCGCCTCCGCCACCACTTCTAAATCCGGCTCTGCGTGCTCGACGTCTGGTCCAATCGGTGCATCCGGACGCTCCTCCTCTCCGGGTACTCCTGCTAAATCATCAGGGTGCTCACCGCCATGGTCTGACTCTGAAGAGGCGAGGTCTGCAGTGTCGGACTCATGGTCCTTAGAGACGTCGATCATAGAAACGTCCGGGACCGCGTCGTCGATGCTGCCCTTATCCTCTCCGCCGGTTGCTGGCAGCGAAGAATCTTCGGTCGGATCGGCAGCGAGGGCGTCCGGTACTGGCGCCTCGCACAGCGAGTCGCCTACACGCAACCCCATCAGAACTTCCAAGACTCCTAACACAAGCACAAGCAAGGTCACGCACCCGGCATCGGATTGGAGCATGGGTCTATCTCCGCTAGCATCCCAGAATCGGGCTCTGCGGGCTCGACGTCGGCTTCAATTCCGGCATCCGCCCGCTCCTCTTCTGCAGATACTGGCTGCGCATGGCCATCGGGAGCCTTGCCGTCATGATTTGGCCTCGGGGAGCGATGCGCTACGTCTTCGGGGTCGGGCTGCTCTTGCACGTCCTCCATAGGAACATCCGGGACCGCAGGATCGCCGTCTTGTGTACCTTCACCACGCTGGGCTGGGGACGACGACGAAACTGCAACCTCGGGCGGGTGGTCCACGACACGATCCTTCAAGGTCTCCGGCACCAACCCATCTGCATCCCGTGCACGTCAGTATCCCCACCTCACACCACGCACACGCGCCAGACCAACTACGCACCCGACTTCGTCTTCGAGCCCGAGCCCGGCTCGACGACCGCGCCGAGCACCAACGCCCGCTCGTCCGCCCCTGGCCCCGCCTTCGCGCCCATCCGCTCGGCCTTCAGCACCTCGCAGCGCTCCTCGACTCGCCGCTTCTTGAAGTATTTGCGGACCTGCTTCGCCGTACACCGCCCGCCGTCGGGGAGCGCGCTAACTTGGACCGCGAGCGTCTCGCACTGGGTCGAGCTGGGGTGCGAGGTCACGGTCGTGTAGTAGTCTGCGGTGGGACGAGCGGCGAGCGGCCGTTAGTACTAGTACCTCAGTAGGAGGGAGAGGGAGGGAGAGAGGGAGAGGGGCGGGGAAGGCTCACCGTCGAGCATCTTGAGCGCGGCGGCGCTGAGAGCACGTTTTTGGGACTTGGGCTCTGACGTGCTCTTCAGTTTCAGTTTCAGCTTCAGGGGCGGGACGGGGTCGGAGGGGTCGCGGATCGCGTTGGTAGTGTTGGTCTCGAGTGCTTCTGTGGTGTCGGCAGTCGCAGGCGCAGGCGCATCGGCCACTGCGACCACAGAGCCGACGGACGACGAGGGGCGGACGGGGGTTGTATCTGGTGGGTGTTGTGGAGGATCGGGTTGCACTGGACCTTGGGGCGGCCAAAGACTGTCAGTATAGAACAATAAACACGTCCACAAGCGCCGACTCCACATACCATCTCCGGCTGTGGTAGCAGGATGGTCGATGGGTAGTTGCAGGGGCGCTACAGGTTCGAAGATCGAGAAGACATTGAAGTGAGACTCAGAAGATGCTAGAGGCGTCGGGTTAGGAGGTTGCAGTGCGGATCGTGTAATATGGAGGATCGGTGAGGGTTGTGTGGACGCAAATAGAGGCTCTGCCTCTGGCACGGGTTCCGCTTCTGGTAACGGCGCAGGTCGGAGGACCAGAAAAGACTTCGGGGGCTCCGGAGGCATTGGTTCTGGTCGGAGGACCAGGAAACGCTGCAGGGGCACCGGTTCCGGTTCCACAGGTCGGACTGCCAGGAGGGGCTTCTGGGGCGGTCCCTGGTCTGGAATTAGAGCTATATGCAACCAAGGCTATCAGTTATCGCGTTCGTGAATACTACGGGCACGGATGGGCCGTCGATACAAGCGGAAAACATCTTTTGTTGACGCCCTGTCCTGGCATGCACTTTCTGCCACTACCTGCCGGCGGCATCGTAGACGAAGAGATCGACTCACCTTCGTTAGACAGGGAATCCGGCGACTCCGCCTTCACAAATGCCACCGGCTGCTTGCGCTCTATCCTCATCCTGCTGAAGTAGGCGGTCAGCTTCTGCACAGTATATCCCTCGCATCCTTTCATCGCGGTGACCACCGCCAGGAGTTCCGCCTTCTGCGCCGCTGTCGGGTATCTGCTGACATTGGTAAAGAAATCTGTGATGGGGATGGAACCGAGTCGATCAGCATCATCACTTGGGTAACGGATTGCGTTCAGCTGGAAGGAACCAAATCCGACACGCACCACTGAGGATCTTATACCCCTCTGCCTTGAGCCGCGTCCTCTTTTTCTGATTCGCTTGGGCTGAAGGAGCGCTTGAGGCGGATGTAGGAGCCACCAACGCAGTTGAGATCGAGACCCCCGTGCTGGCGGCGGAGAGAGCATGTTGCGCCGTCTATCAAACGTAGCACCACCCACTTCATGCGTCAGTTATGGTATCCACGGGGACGTAACGATACCAGACCCGTAGCATCGAGCGAAATGCGTACCGTAGCCGACGTCGTGGCCAGAGACTCGCCAGGCCCTTTGATCTGCGACTTGCGTTTCTTCCTTGGCGCCGTCGAGATACTGGCAATATTGTCCCCGACGGCGGCCCCATTCGCCGCGGCTTCGTCTAAAGGGCACACTTCAGCATTTCTCCGACCTTTCTCCGATGACCGAACAACTCTAGAAAGACGTACCTAGACTTAGAGATAAGGGTTCCTCGACGAGTTCGCGCTTGACTACGACAGTGGATGCCTGGGGGTGCCTCTTGCGCAGGTTCATGAAATAGCTTTGGACGCTGTTCTGCGTGTAAGCATCGCAGCCAGGCACGCTGTTCACCCTCGCTGCGAGCTCGAGTCGTTCGTGCTTCTTGGGATATCTATTTACGTTGAAAAAATAATCTGGACAGGAAATCGGTGAGAAGAGGATAAATGTAAGGAGTCCGGACTGAATACTGTACCCTTCAGAATGTCGTACGCCTCCTTCGGTAGGTTTTTCCTCCCGCGCCGACCCGAGACCGTCAAGTTGGGGGATGACGAGTCGAAAACGAGGACCACGCCATCATCAGCGCCGCTCGAGGTCGCGCTGGCAACGACTGAGGCCTCCGCCATCGTCGTGCATCTCCCGGAGATTGCAGGCTGTATGCTCGTGGTTGATGGGAGAGGATGAACCACGTCGACGGCGCAAGTATTTACTAGATCAACATTGCCCGATTTGGCTTGATGACGTCAGCAGCGTCGATCAAGTGCCCAAATATGGTAATGCCCGATGCGTTGTTGATCTTCGGGAACGGGTCCCACGGTTCCTTTGTACGTCTTTGCGCGCTCTCGAGGTCGCCCTCTGACCCTGTTCCTGTTCACCCGCCTCCATGGGCTCGGGGGGCGCACTTCCATGGATGCATATCTCCTATGGCTAGATAGCATCCAGTCCGAACCTGCAAACCCTCAAGCTGGCATCAGTACCTCAAGTTCTTCATCCCCGCTGTCGCAAAGCTCCAAGTCGCACGTTGGTTGCCGAAACCAGCCCATGCTGCATCCGGTCGGGGGCCAGAAGAGGGTCAGCAGACGCCTACAGCCAGAGGCGTACACCATCCTGAACGGTGAGCACTCGCATCTCCGGCAGAACGCTGTCGGGTGCCCCCCTAACCGAAGCTCCGTGCCCAGACTACTTTCAGAACGTGAGCCAGTGGCCGGATGCGGCGGCGCAGGAGGAGCTCGCGGAGCGAGTAAGAGGCGTCCCGGGCTGCGAGTTTTACACCGCACGCCAGGTGTACGCGTACTTTGGGAACAACCGCGCCAGAATCAGGACGGACGGCAAGGACGCCATCCTGCCCACAGGCGATTTTACAAAGCGTGGCCGCCGAAGGAAGGGTATGTGGCGGACCATGCATGCGCAGTGGGAATGCTTACGCTGATTGGCGCGTGTTCGCATAGCGACTCGAACTGGTCTTGGCGTTCAAGGGTCCCCGCAGACCGTTTCGGAGCAGGGTGCGTTTGCAGCCATGCACCTACACTCGGTTGATGCTGAACGCGTTCTGACTACGTGCATCCCACCATCTTACATCCAGACTCAGTCATACACAAACTAGACGTCCTGCTCGATGAAGTGCCCGATCCCTCGCCCGAAGTGGCGGAGATCTGGGCAGAAACCCTCAGCAACGGCGTCGTCCCCGAGCACATCCTGACATACGCCTTCCTCCGGCGAGCCAAAATCACCCAAGAATCGTTGCACGAGGTGCATATCTCACAGTTCACCATCCAGCTCGCTGTGCGGAAGACTGACGTCGTAGCCAAACGAGAAGCAGCTTCACACGCAGGCGCAACCTGAGCCCGAGTCGTACGAGGTGCACACTGACGGACCGGCGCCGTCCCAGCCGCCACCGCCGGCCCAATCCGCGGAATCCCGCGCGCCGCTTCTTGTGTCTGCGAATCCATCTCCGCCTGACGACGACAGCCCACACCAGGAGCAGGAAGAGCGTGCCGCCCCGCCCAGCGCTCTATCCCCACCGCCGACGAATAATGAGCCAGCTGGTGAGCACGGCCCACATGCGTAACATTTGCGCGCTGATTCAAGCCTTCGCCACCCCTCAAGGAGGAGATGGCACAGCTCTGTTGTCGGTATCCCGGCCGTCGCCAGGCCTCCACCCCTCAGGGCACCAAGACGCCGCAGGGCCCGCCCCCGCCTCGTCCCAGCGCCCCGCAAATCGCGCTGTGGGACCCGAGGCGCTGGTCGAGCGCGTCAGGATTGCCCTCCTCGAGGCCGACAGCCGGGGCACGCGCGACAGCCCGAAGACGTTTGCTGACTTCGCGCGCTGGCTCAAAGCGCACAACGAGGACCGCGGCGCGGCCCTTTATAACACCAGCCTGAGGCGCGCATAGGCCCCACTTGACGTTTGTATTGAACTTGTAGAAGTTGTAGCTAGTCGTGGATGCTCGGACTCTCGGACACGGTTATCGCTGCGTTGAATGTGGAAGATGGGTGGTTACGATACGCATATAGTCAGGTTTGGGTTTTGGCACGAGTCGTTAGATCATGTCCGTATTCGTCTGGACTGCTGTACATGCATGTGTTAGATGTCCGTCCGCTGTGTATTTGCAAATCGTACGCTATCTGAACTTGCTGTTTTCACACATGCACGGTCACCGAATACATGCTGCCGAGCCCTTTCGTGCGCTATAGCTAGAGGTTGGACCTGGTGCTTGGCGGACGCAAGTGAACAGTCAGATGATGTATTTTCTCCGTCCTCCATTTCGGTATATAGAACACATTCGACCGTTGGTGTCGGGTCGCACCCGAAGACCGGCTCGATAGACCTCGAACTTGAAGGTATACCAGCCCCGCAAACCTGTCATTCGTCCCGACCTCAGGGCTGCCTAGGCACTGTGGGGTTCTTATCGGCGCGCGTGACTACGCGATATTCGAATCGATATCGACGGCACCGCGACATCATTGCAGGTACAGGGCGGCAGGTACGTGCCTCTAGCGTGGGCCGATGTGAGAACCGAGAGAGGCAAATGGGGCGGTGCTACGGCTTGCCCTGCGCGAAGTCGTCGCTTTCCAATCCGAGAGGTGTACGCCCTGCATGAGACCCGTTCTTTCTCATCATATTCGATCGTGAGGGCGGGTCTCGCGAGACACTGAGACGCGCCTGTGTCTTGACGTGCGACAACTACAACGTGGACGTATGGTTTGAAGTAGTGTGTGACCCGGTGCGGCTGAAACGCTGAAAGCAGCAGCAGGCCGGTGTCCCTGGGACGAGACACATACACGTCGTGTCGTAACGTGAGCTAGAGAGCAAGTTTAGGGCACTTGAGTCTGACATTCGGGCGTGCAGTGAGTGACATACCATACGTTGCGGCGCGGGCTACAAGCGCGAGGGCGGGGGTACCGTGAGACCGAAAGAGAGATCGTACACTTGGATTCAGCGAGTTCCGGTCCGCATATGAGAGGGTGTTAGTCGTTCCCGGTCAAGCTTCAGAATCTGAACGCAGTTCTGGGTTCCGATGGTCCGTAGTGGAGTAAGGGGATACGAGGTACATGAGAGCTTGGATTCGAACTTGAAGTGGCCGTCTAATGCAAGACTTGGCCTTGGCTAGCGTCCGGGTCCGGAAACTTAGAGTGCCATGCCTGACGAGTCTAGACATCGATGAGTTTGGGTGTCTACGTACAGGTGTCCACGCGTGGAAGTTGACTGACGTGGAAGTGGAACACTAGAACATGAAAGCTGTGACTCGGAGGCTTTGGCCTGTTTTAACACGACACTCTAATTAGAATACCTTGTAACTGGGTGACTTACTCCGGAGTTGTGACTAGAGTAGTCGAACGCGAGCTGAGGGCGTCACCTTGCAGGTGCGGTATCATGAATAGTGACCGTCAGTCCGTGACCCGTCGGAGACTTGAAAAGTTACTGATGAGTTGTAAGAACGAGTCGAAACGGGTAGCAATGGAAATGCGTACGTTTTACCTTTGGAATGTCCATTAAGGATTCACACCAAAATCTGGTTCACGAAGTACAAGAGCCGCGCTTTGACGGAGAACAGTAGAGAACAGAGGACGAGACGTTGCTGTGGCTGGGTCTTGCCGCGGCGTGTCGGAGTCCCAATATGGCATGTTACGTCACCAAACGGAAATCTATGATTGGCCAGAACCTGTGGCTGATACTTTTCGCTCCGACTGAGTTGGCGTCGAATAAGTCGAGTCACCGCCGCAGGCTCCGGTGGTTTACTCTTGTCCTCGTACCCTCACCTAACCCTCCGATCATGGGATGGAAACATCGGGTAACGTCTCCAACGCTGAGCTCCATTTCGGCTTTTCCAACATATGCCGGTTCGTCTTCAGTGAGCGGCTATGACGCGCCGAGTCCCGGAGAGGTTCATCCATTGATTCTCGACATCCAGGTAGCATATAGGATGAATACTGTAGCTTTGAAAAGAAAACAGCCTTAAAGTGAGTCAACGTTCCGAAGTATACTCCCACTATCAGGCCTACTTACATATATCGACCAGGGACCCAGAGAGCGAAAGCTGTGCGACCGGCTGGATAAATCTGCCGGGTACGTTGTGCTGCAGTCCGCCATCCCCGTGATAGCGACTCGGACCGTGGACCAAGATGGATAAGAAACGCCGCCTAAAGGACGAACGTCGCAAGGGCTGACACGAATACCGCCCCAGATACACGTCCTGGACCCCTCAACCTTATGGCGTTGATATTGACGTGGCTGCCGCATGATGGCAGATAAGGCGGCTAAACCGCCATTCGCGACGTCCCGGCGGCGGATTTGCCATCCATAGCTTCGTTCGTGGGGCCTTCATCGCGAAGATGGTACCGTACACCTTCGTTCGAAGCTTCCTCTTCGAATGACCAAGTATGCTAATGAGCTTCTCCCGCGTTCAAGGCTCAGATCGTCAAGTTTTGAGGCCTAGGAATACTCCATCAAACCGTATGTCTTCAACGTCAACCCCGCCAGGATACAGCTTGCATACCTAGCGTTTTTCGAAAACGGGCTTAGCTTGCATCGCCCCGCTAGTGTCGTCTCAGGGATGAGAGCAATAAACCACCTAGACTCCCACCGGCTCTAACTCGTCAGGTCCTAATCGGCAGCTGAGCAGCGCCCCGTGGTAGCGGGAAGCGGCTTATCGGTGGTGGCCTACACAAGGTTTGGTATGGAATTCTTATCGTGTGCCAGCCAGCCGCTTCTACCGCGAACCGCACGGTGCCTGTAGAGAACTCCCACATCCACATCTTTTTGGTCCGCAGGCGCGGCCACCCGGTTTATCTGCAGTGGGTCACCTCGGGATGCTGCTGCTCGAGACGGTTTCACCCTCCCCCCGCCTCTCAGTGTGCTTCCCCCAGCGCTCCCTTCTATCCTCATTTCCCCTTCCCTATTTGTCCTTGCCACCACCACTCTAGTCGACACGGGTGTAGTCACCATGTCTGGTCACGCGGAGAAGGATCGGACGAGCTCGCTGGAGAAGGGCGACGTGCACGATTATGTCGTCCAGCAGCCCGACCAACAATACCACTTCGACGCCGCCGACCTCGACCGCGTCCAGCGCAAGCTCAAACAACGCCATGTCCAGATGATCGCTGTGAGTTCCCCCCCGTCTCCAAGTTCCAATCACAGACATGGGGTGCGAAGCCCTGCCAAACTTCCTTCCCTTCTCCCGCCGTTCCCTCCCATCCGCCATGTGCTCACCTTCTCACCTCACCCTGGATATATGTAGATCGCCGGCACACTCGGCACGGGCCTCTTCCTGGGCTCCGGGCAGTCGCTGAAGGCCGCAGGCCCGCTGGGCGCGCTCATCGCGTACGCCTTCGTCGGCACCACCGGGTACGCCTCTCTGTGCGCCGTGGGAGAGATGACGTCCCACGCGCCCATCTCGGGCACGTTTCCCCACTTCGCCGCGCGCTGGGTCGACCCCGCGTTCGGCTTCGCCGTGGGGTGAGTTCGGAACGACCACTTCCGCATGTGTGTGGCCGTGTTCTGACGTTCGACGTTTCATTTGTGGTCGTACGACCGTAGGTGGAACTACTTCTACACGAACGCTATTTCCCTGCCTGTCGAAATTACGGCGGCCGGCCTTGTTCTTACATTTTGGGATATAAATGTGCGTCGAGTTTATTTTGGTGTTGTTGCGTTCGTACGTACTCACATCCCCGGCCGACCGTGTTTGATATGGACAGAAAGGGCATCAAGCAGCGTACACGGCAGCAATCTGCATCTGCGCATGCGCTATCAACATCTTCGGCGTAAAGTGGTTCGGGGAGTCGGAATTTATGTTCTCGATAATCAAACGTGAGTCCCCATCCGAGTCACCCCTTCGACGTCAGTGCTGCAGCGGTCGATTCCTATTCCTCACGGGGCTCGAGAAAAAGGGGACGGCTCGTGGTGAAACCTGCTCCACATTCGAGACCCGTGGAGACTCTGGCTGTCTGGTTGTTGGACGCTCACAAAACTTCATGCTGACTTGGATCTGTTGGCCGATACATATCCTGCCTGATAATCTGCAGTGCTATTGATTACGATCCTCATCATCACCGGACTTGTCATCGATCTTGGAGGGGGCCCGAATCACGACCGCCTTGGTTTTCGCGTACGTCCTGTCCCTTATTCCCCCCTCTCCTCCCTCCGATTTTCTCGCAATCGCGCCCCAAGAACATGCGTTACCACACCCTGCGCGCATTCCGTACACTCAGTTGTCGGATGTGGTGCTAACAATGACAACTGGGCGTGATCGCGAGCCGTTTGCCGCTGGTGGCGTACGCGTGCTCGCCACCAAGTTGCCCTACACGCTTGGCACATTGACATCGACGTTGGCACTGACGGAACTAACCACAACAAATTAAATCTACAGTACTGGAAACACCCGGGGCCGCTCAACGGTGCGGACCTCACGCCGAATAGGCCGCACCTCGACCAGTTTTTGGGCATCCTGTCGACCATCGTTCAGGCCGCGTTCTCGTTCCAGGGGATGGAGCTTGTTGCCGTGTACGCCCTATTCCCCCTCTCCTCGTCGTCTAACGTTACTGACGCCGGGACTTACCATAATGACGGATGTGTAGCGCTGCATCAGAAACGGCTAGCCCACGTCGCAACATCGCCAAGGCTGTCCGCAGGGTGTTCTGGCGTATCCTCATCTTCTACGTGAGTGCCCGCATGAGCCCGTCCCCAAGCCTCCCATGCGCCGTCTAACTCTCCGCTCTCCTGGCACCCCAGCTTCTCGGCGTCCTCGTCACGGGAATGATCGTTCCGTATGACGACCCCAACCTGCTCTCCGACGCAGGCAACGCCGCCCAGTCGCCCTATGTCATCGCCATGACCCGCGCGGGCATCAAGGTCCTCCCGCACATCATCAACGCCGCCGTCTTCACCTCCGCCTTCTCCGCGGGCAACTCGTTCCTGTACTGCTCGTCGCGCGTCCTCTACGGGCTCGCGCTGCGCGGGCAGGCCCCCAGGCTCTTCGCCTACTGCACGCGGAACGGGCTGCCGCTCGCGGCGGTGCTCGCGACGAGCTGCTTCTCGCTGCTCGCGTTCATGAACGTGAGCGCGGGCGCGGAGACGGTGTTCAACTGGTTCGTGAGCCTGTCGACCGTCGGCGGGTTCTTCGGCTGGTGGGCGATGAACATCACGTATGTCTTCTTCTGTGAGTGCACGTTCCTCTCCCCTCCCTCTCTTCCTCTTCCTCTCCTTGTTCTAGGCTGACGCGTGGGGATGCAGACCGCGGGCTGAAGGCGCAGGGCCTGGACCGGAAGAAGCTGCTGTACTACTCGTCGCTGCAGCCGTGGCTGTCGTACTGGGGCATCTTCTGGATCACGATCTTCATCCTCATCAACGGCTTCGACGTGTTCTTCGCCTTCAACGCATCCAAATTCCTCACATCGTACATCAACATCCCGCTCTTCGCCGCGCTGTACTTCGGGTGGAAGGTTGCGAAACGGACGCGGGTGTGGAGGCCGCATGAGATGGACTTCGTCACGGGCATCCCGACCGTCAAGGAAACGGAGGAGCCCGAGGTTCCCCCTGCGACGTTCGGGCAGAAGGTCGCGGCGGTCATTTTCTGAGTGGAGCACGGAGCGGGGTGTGTGGATGTATGATAGCGCCGCGTCCGGTCGCAGTTGTCAGCGGGTTATGTCCGTCGAAGAGTCAAGCGGTAACTTACAGTATGCTCTGGTTATTGTGGTCGATGTCGCTGGGACGGAAGGTATGTTCTCCACTTCTCGAACAATCTCCCCAGCTTTCTAACTTTATCCCCAACGTGTCAGCTCCCAGTCAGCACAGATTTATCACTGTCATCCTTGTAGGAGGCTCACGGCCGATATATCGCACATAATCAATTCCCGGATTTTCTGCCTCTCTTTACAAAATCTCTCGGCGTCAATGATTGCTCAAACGGATCAAATGACTGTTGAAACGTGTTCAATCAGTCCCGGTGCCGCCTCCACACCCCGCTACGCCGCTTTCTAATGCACGTATCGGTCAGCCTTTACGCTGTTGGGCTTTGTCGACTACACGAACCTTTGGTCCTGCTGTACACTGCATATCCTCCCTGTCTAGCGCCGCTTCCGCATCGACAAAAGTCAACTCTTCGAGATCTTGCCCAAAGGCGGCGGCGGCGGCGGCAGCAGCAGACGGCACTCGCCATGCCTTGCTTACGTCCCATACTTCGTGTAATTTCTTGTCGCCCTGGACCACGACGCCACGGGACGTCAAGAAGATATGTGACAGGGACTGAACGGCGTGGTGGAACTGAGTAGCGAGGCGTTTGAGGGAGATGTCCCGTATACCATGATGGACGCTGGCGAAGAAAGGATCCGCATCGCTGATCAGGCCACTGACTACGATGCGGACGTGGGTCAGGCCGAGATGTTCAATCCTCGCGAGCAGCGTCTCCTGTGCGTGTGGTGTTGAGTCACACGAAAGGACTCCAGTCGAGGGCAGTAAGATGCTTACCAGTACATCATCCGGCCATAGCAGTTTCCCATCGTTGACGCTGTTATACTCGGCGGTGACCACCAGATGGGTCGTCCGCGCAAGTGCTCCATCGGCAGAGAAAAGGTCGTCCAGGTGCACGAGATCGGCAGGGAGACGCAGTCCACAAAGGGTGAGGTGTGTGGGCTTGTGGTCTCGAAGCACTACGCAGCGAGCATCCCGAGAAATTGTGTCTAAACCGGCGAGCGAAGACCTCTCATCGGCGCTGAGATCGAGAGTAAGATGACGGATGGGGCATGTCAAGCCGAGTGCGAAGAGCATCAAGGGACTCGAAGTTACTCGATCGAGTTTCTTCCACCCATATCTTTCCTGCGCGAGGAGGTTATCCTCTCGGGCGGTCTCGACACGGTCCCTGTCCAGGACGTGGCGATAGAAGGAAAGGGACGCTTCGACAACAAGCGTGTCGCCCAGGTTTGGGAACATGCGAAGGAGTATGTCTAGTCGCACAAGCTCGGCGACATCCTGCAGCGCGAAGGAGCATACGGCGAGAAATTCGAAGGCCATGGATTGATGTTGCCAAAACCGGCCTTTTGGCAGGTAACTATGGGGGAGTTCCAGCTCGCAGAGCGTACGACTTAGGTGGCCCGCTACGTCTTCGAGCACCAGCTCTTCGCCCATTTCTTGGCGCATCGCCCTGTAGCTGTGTATTGCAGATTGTCGCGCGAAGGCGCCGATGAAGCTCCTGCCTCGGAGCGAGGCAGCGCCTTTGTAAAGGCTTTCATAGCGAAATGTCTGGATGGGGGAGCGAATGCACCTCAATAGCGCGTTAGCTCGCTCGAAGGGTGCAACGAGGTTCAAATCCCGAATCCCGGTCAACCGAGCGACGGCGGGAACGATTAGGGGATGGGCCAGAAGCGATGACGACTGGGACGGCAGGTAAAGAGACATTGTGTGGACGCGGGTCGCGGCGGATAGTATCGCGAGTAGACGGTGGAGGAGGTCTTCGGGGAATCCCTGGAGGAGCGGCGCTGCCGTTTGCGGAATGACCATGGTATGGATATGCGGACCGCGCGCCGCCTTGTCCACGAAGACAAAGTCGTATAGGTCGTTGATCGACCTTGGATCGGTGATCGTCACAGGGCGCATGTTGAGGCGGCGGTGAGCTGCAGCGGGGCGTAAAGTGGAGCAGGTGAGGGAGAACGCGAGAACATCGGGGACATCAGTTATAAAATTGCAGACTGAGCAGAGGACGTCGAGATTTAGTAGTGGAGACATGGTGGGAGTAATACTGCTCCGCGACTGGAAGTTGTAATCAGCGATTATCCTCGAGATCACGGGAGGGAGGGAGACTTACCAGGGACCAAAGGCTTACACGAAGGTTGTTGGCAGGAGACGGTAACGGTCAAAGAAGCACTGGACGACGATGACTCGTTTGCATCGGAACATTGCACGGCTCCCACACTGCGGAGGCGTTAACGCCCCGATTATAATACGGTAACTTGTGATCAGCACCTTAGTACTGACGCGGAGCTGCGGGTTCTCTGGATAACCGCACGCATATGCTGCCGCTACTTGGGTATAATCGCGACTAACGGCAGGATTACTTATTGGATACACTCTCAGGCTTCTGGGAGACTTACTAGCGGCTTGGGTGAGCTTAGGCTTTGATAGAGAGGGAGTTCGGCAGGTGTACTTGAACGGGAGTGTGAGATGAGAGTTCTGGCATCGGAGCTAGGGGGTACTCGGAATGTGGATAGTGTCCTGTGGTGGCCTTGGGAGGTTGATAAACAGTTTTGTGGACGTTCTTTACGAATGTAGCTCCTTTGAAACTCCGATTGCTGTGAGTAAGGAATTACATAATCCTGAATAAATGACGTAATTAGTCCTACTACAGCAGTGCAATTAAGGTTAACTACTACCGTCGTAAGTAAGACTTGCTGACCGCTTGACCCGCGACCGTCATCATCAGCCTCGATTCCGCCACTGGGTCAGGTAAGCAATATGTCGACGATGTTCGCACTAGTACCTGGTAATCGACTCCATCCGTCTCCCTTTTTATACAGATATCTCCCGACACTACGAGGACGAAACTGCGTCCGTGAACGCATCCTGCGTCACACACGCCGTCCTGATAGTGGAATGCGGGTTGAAGGACTACGAACAGGCAAAGATAATCTCCGACCAAACCGACGATGTCCGCTGGGAGACCGTCCAGGTGAGTCCTCATTTCCCGTCTCCCAATTATCATCCCGCCGCCAACCTGCCTGTTAACGCGCTTCCCTTTTTGAATCCGTATCCGCTCCGCCTCCCGCCGCGTCGTCCCCATCTATAGAATCGCGCGGTCCGCGCACTCGCTATCTTCAAGAACCTTACGCACGCCCGCCTCGTCTTCTACTGCAATCGTGACAGGGACCTCTCGTTCGGCGAGGGCGACCATGACGTCGAGGTGGATTACGAGGATCTGAACGACCTCGTCCGCGATATGCGCGACGCATCGTTGTCCAGCCCTCGCTCTCCTCCCCCAGGGGTCCTCACGGCGTGCCCCGCGTTGCGCTGCTTTATCATGACTATTGCCGGTCGCCATGAGACCGGACCAGATGTGGCGTTGCAGCGCTGGGTCCGCACCCGTGCTTGGCAGGAAGTCAACGCGGGCGAAGAGAAAGGTCAGCGTGGAGCTGGCAAGAGCAATAGCAATCGCAAGAAGGCTACGTGGACGTTCGAAGAGCTCAGCGACTACGACGCAAGGAGAGTCATCGAGGACGAGGACATGGGCCTCAGGCTACCGGAGGCGTGGGGGGTGCGTTTCCTTGCTTTTCGTTTGAGGAACCACAAAGCTGATGCAACGCTTTCAGCGGAAGTTAGAGGCTTGCAGAATGTAATTGAACCCGCCTGTAGAGGCGGCGCGCATCTCCCGCTGTACAGGTCAAACACTAACATCGCAATAGCACTCAATAGTTATCCTAGTTACTGTGCTCCTGCTGCTCGTATTCCGTGAGGACGTGCGTCGGTCGCCAGAACGATCCCACCGCAGTACCTTTCTAACGGCAAGGATGATCAGCTGGGGAGAGGAGTAAGCGGAGAAAAGAACCAACCAGCTCGTTCCAAGTCTTGGGTGGGTCATGTGCCAAGATTTACTTTGAAGCGCTGGAGTTCAGCTGACTGGCTCGGAGTTCGTCGGTCCTTGGTCAGAGGAGACACTTCCGAGTCGCAACTTAAGACCTTCAAATAGTCCTTGCTTTATCCTCTTTTCGTCAGTTCGGTAGCCTCAAAGCCCAAGTATAAAACCTCTTGGTGAACTCTCCTTCTGCCACAGCCACCGTTTCCCATTTCCAGTGAAACCAGCATGATCGCGATGCAAGCCGTGAGGACGAGGCTAACCCAACTCCTTGGTGATGATTTTCCTTGATTCCGCGATCGATTTCACCCTCGCTCAAACTATACGTTCACAGGAATACGAGTTCCTATTGTGTGTGCTCCTATGGCATTCGGGACGAACGCTCAGAGCGCTGTGAGTGGATACTTAAGATGCGGCGATCATATCACCAACTCACAACCCCATATCTAGATCGAAGTGACCCGATGCGGGGGCTTCGGTTTTGTGGGAGCAGGTGCGCATTCGCCGTACTAAAACTTACTCTCCTTAATACTCTCAGTCTGTTTGCAGGTTACAGAACCCCAGCGTCTGTCAAACAGGACTTCGCGCTCATCCGGGACAGCTTCCTAGACCTAGGGCCCAACAAACAACTTCCCATCGGGTACGGCTTCATCTGCTGGCAACTCGACAAGAACCAAGATGAAGGAAAGCAGCTAATCGACATGGTCATCGAGAATGGCGTGCGAGCCATCTGGCTCGCGTTCGGCAACGACATCCATCGTTGGGTCGAATACATCCGGACCTCCCCTGCAAACGCGCGCGCGCTCCATAAACCCCTCATCTTTATTCAGGCGACCTCCGTGGAGGAGGCGCTTGC